>OZ025854.1:0-283405 GCA_964019425.1 Flectonema sp. DT1601 | reverse complement strand
GTCATTCCCTCACACTCAGATCAAAAAATCAAAGTTCAGAGTGCATCTTAGCATGAATGAGAGAATTTCCTCCCGCTTTTTTGAACAAAAGGGATAGAAGAGGGGATAGAAAACGAACATAACAATAAGATCTAAGTGAGAAACACTTAGCAGAAACACTTAGCAGCTTTTAAGGAGCTGAAAAGCAAAAAAAAAATCTAAGTGAGAAACACTTAGTAGAAACAATTTGTAGCTAATTAAGCTGAAAATAAAAAAAATAAAAATTTCTAAGTGAGAAATACTTAGCAACTTTTAGAACAAATATTTCAGTAAATAACCTGTAATGATTAAACCATTACAAGTTTGATGCCAAAACTGACAAGGACTGAGTTGAATTTCCAGGTGAGATTTGGACTGTTAGCTTTTGGCTAAGGCCCTCCCTGAAGAGCAAGAACAAAAAAACTACTCACACCTGAAGAAAACATACACAAAGAACACACTGTAAGCTGTGTGTGTATTTTGTGTTTGTCACAACAGGAGAGAAAAGAAAGAATGTCAAGGTTGGTCACCTTGCCTATCAACGCACAACATTGGTGGTCTCTACTAGACCCTGAGTGATCCCACTGGATCTCTCATCGTTCATAGTACCCTGTGTGAAGTTATAAAATCAAAGGTAAACTATGAACTACAAATGACTTAGCCTGTTATTATAATGCCACAGGCAGGCCCTGCATTCAGCAACTATCCAGCAGTGCTTGGATGTCCTGATCTTCTTCTAAAAAAAAGAAAGAAAAACAAAACTGTAGCTGGGATCACTCAGGATCAACAGACTACCAATGCTACCTGTTGTACTTGCTCACTATGGGGGGTGATGCCAAACACCCAGAAGTACTTAACTACTTTCCTTCTTGCTGCCCAGGAGTTTCTGACCAGAACTAATAGAAAATAAAAAGTAGATGGGAAACAATAAAAAGTAAAATGCATATAACTGAAGTTAAACAAGACAAATGAAGTAACAGACCAGAACAGAAAGAGAATTGTAATAGAAGATTACAAATAAAAAAATGCAAGTATCAACACATAATCAAGATACACCAGCAGCTAACAAACAACATAAAATTGAAGATCAGTTGCCAGAGTATTTCAACCATGGTAGAATACTCGCCCCTCTGGCAGGGATTATCCCAGACTTGTCCTTTAATTTAGTTGGACACCATGGCTTACAACCCTTCCAGAGGGAAGCACCATTATGACTTCTATTTTTTTTCTTCAAGAAAATCATAAGGTGGTAACAAAGAAAAATGCTAAGAGGAACCCCTTATTAACACCTAAGACATCTAAACTGCAGCCCAGCTTATGCCCAATGCACTAACAGGTCATTCCCTCACACTCAGATCAAAAAATCAAAGTTCAGAGTGCATCTTAGCATGAATGAGAGAATTTCCTCCCGCTTTTTTTGAACAAAAGGGATAGAAGAGGGGATAGAAAACGAACATAACAATAAGATTCTAAGTGAGAAACACTTAGCAGAAACACTTAGCAGCTTTTAAGGAGCTGAAAAGCAAAAAAAAAATCTAAGTGAGAAACACTTAGTAGAAACAATTTGTAGCTAATTAAGCTGAAAATAAAAAAAATAAAAAATTTCTAAGTGAGAAATACTTAGCAACTTTTAGAACAAATATTTCAGTAAATAACCTGTAATGATTAAACCATTACAAGTTTGATGCCAAAACTGACAAGGACTGAGTTGAATTTCCAGGTGAGATTTGGACTGTTAGCTTTTGGCTAAGGCCCTCCCTGAAGAGCAAGAACAAAAAAACTACTCACACCTGAAGAAAACATACACAAAGAACACACTGTAAGCTGTGTGTGTATTTTGTGTTTGTCACAACAGGAGAGAAAAGAAAGAATGTCAAGGTTGGTCACCTTGCCTATCAACGCACAACATTGGTGGTCTCTACTAGACCCTGAGTGATCCCACTGGATCTCTCATCGTTCATAGTACCCTGTGTGAAGTTATAAAATCAAAGGTAAACTATGAACTACAAATGACTTAGCCTGTTATTATAATGCCACAGGCAGGCCCTGCATTCAGCAACTATCCAGCAGTGCTTGGATGTCCTGATCTTCTTCTAAAAAAAAGAAAGAAAAACAAAACTGTAGCTGGGATCACTCAGGATCAACAGACTACCAATGCTACCTGTTGTACTTGCTCACTATGGGGGGTGATGCCAAACACCCAGAAGTACTTAACTACTTTCCTTCTTGCTGCCCAGGAGTTTCTGACCAGAACTAATAGAAAATAAAAAGTAGATGGGAAACAATAAAAAGTAAAATGCATATAACTGAAGTTAAACAAGACAAATGAAGTAACAGACCAGAACAGAAAGAGAATTGTAATAGAAGATTACAAATAAAAAAATGCAAGTATCAACACATAATCAAGATACACCAGCAGCTAACAAACAACATAAAATTGAAGATCAGTTGCCAGAGTATTTCAACCATGGTAGAATACTCGCCCCTCTGGCAGGGATTATCCCAGACTTGTCCTTTAATTTAGTTGGACACCATGGCTTACAACCCTTCCAGAGGGAAGCACCATTATGACTTCTATTTTTTTTCTTCAAGAAAATCATAAGGTGGTAACAAAGAAAAATGCTAAGAGGAACCCCTTATTAACACCTAAGAC
Source organism: Flectonema sp. DT1601 (assembly GCA_964019425.1). Lineage (NCBI taxonomy): Eukaryota > Euglenozoa > Diplonemea > Diplonemida > Diplonemidae > Flectonema > Flectonema sp. DT1601. The sequence goes on along the minus strand of OZ025854.1, from coordinate 280,734 downwards.
ATCTAAACTGCAGCCCAGCTTATGCCCAATGCACTAACAGGTCATTCCCTCACACTCAGATCAAAAAATCAAAGTTCAGAGTGCATCTTAGCATGAATGAGAGAATTTCCTCCCGCTTTTTTTGAACAAAAGGGATAGAAGAGGGGATAGAAAACGAACATAACAATAAGATTCTAAGTGAGAAACACTTAGCAGAAACACTTAGCAGCTTTTAAGGAGCTGAAAAGCAAAAAAAAAATCTAAGTGAGAAACACTTAGTAGAAACAATTTGTAGCTAATTAAGCTGAAAATAAAAAAAATAAAAAATTTCTAAGTGAGAAATACTTAGCAACTTTTAGAACAAATATTTCAGTAAATAACCTGTAATGATTAAACCATTACAAGTTTGATGCCAAAACTGACAAGGACTGAGTTGAATTTCCAGGTGAGATTTGGACTGTTAGCTTTTGGCTAAGGCCCTCCCTGAAGAGCAAGAACAAAAAAACTACTCACACCTGAAGAAAACATACACAAAGAACACACTGTAAGCTGTGTGTGTATTTTGTGTTTGTCACAACAGGAGAGAAAAGAAAGAATGTCAAGGTTGGTCACCTTGCCTATCAACGCACAACATTGGTGGTCTCTACTAGACCCTGAGTGATCCCACTGGATCTCTCATCGTTCATAGTACCCTGTGTGAAGTTATAAAATCAAAGGTAAACTATGAACTACAAATGACTTAGCCTGTTATTATAATGCCACAGGCAGGCCCTGCATTCAGCAACTATCCAGCAGTGCTTGGATGTCCTGATCTTCTTCTAAAAAAAAGAAAGAAAAACAAAACTGTAGCTGGGATCACTCAGGATCAACAGACTACCAATGCTACCTGTTGTACTTGCTCACTATGGGGGGTGATGCCAAACACCCAGAAGTACTTAACTACTTTCCTTCTTGCTGCCCAGGAGTTTCTGACCAGAACTAATAGAAAATAAAAAGTAGATGGGAAACAATAAAAAGTAAAATGCATATAACTGAAGTTAAACAAGACAAATGAAGTAACAGACCAGAACAGAAAGAGAATTGTAATAGAAGATTACAAATAAAAAAATGCAAGTATCAACACATAATCAAGATACACCAGCAGCTAACAAACAACATAAAATTGAAGATCAGTTGCCAGAGTATTTCAACCATGGTAGAATACTCGCCCCTCTGGCAGGGATTATCCCAGACTTGTCCTTTAATTTAGTTGGACACCATGGCTTACAACCCTTCCAGAGGGAAGCACCATTATGACTTCTATTTTTTTTCTTCAAGAAAATCATAAGGTGGTAACAAAGAAAAATGCTAAGAGGAACCCCTTATTAACACCTAAGACATCTAAACTGCAGCCCAGCTTATGCCCAATGCACTAACAGGTCATTCCCTCACACTCAGATCAAAAAATCAAAGTTCAGAGTGCATCTTAGCATGAATGAGAGAATTTCCTCCCGCTTTTTTTGAACAAAAGGGATAGAAGAGGGGATAGAAAACGAACATAACAATAAGATTCTAAGTGAGAAACACTTAGCAGAAACACTTAGCAGCTTTTAAGGAGCTGAAAAGCAAAAAAAAAATCTAAGTGAGAAACACTTAGTAGAAACAATTTGTAGCTAATTAAGCTGAAAATAAAAAAAATAAAAAATTTCTAAGTGAGAAATACTTAGCAACTTTTAGAACAAATATTTCAGTAAATAACCTGTAATGATTAAACCATTACAAGTTTGATGCCAAAACTGACAAGGACTGAGTTGAATTTCCAGGTGAGATTTGGACTGTTAGCTTTTGGCTAAGGCCCTCCCTGAAGAGCAAGAACAAAAAAACTACTCACACCTGAAGAAAACATACACAAAGAACACACTGTAAGCTGTGTGTGTATTTTGTGTTTGTCACAACAGGAGAGAAAAGAAAGAATGTCAAGGTTGGTCACCTTGCCTATCAACGCACAACATTGGTGGTCTCTACTAGACCCTGAGTGATCCCACTGGATCTCTCATCGTTCATAGTACCCTGTGTGAAGTTATAAAATCAAAGGTAAACTATGAACTACAAATGACTTAGCCTGTTATTATAATGCCACAGGCAGGCCCTGCATTCAGCAACTATCCAGCAGTGCTTGGATGTCCTGATCTTCTTCTAAAAAAAAGAAAGAAAAACAAAACTGTAGCTGGGATCACTCAGGATCAACAGACTACCAATGCTACCTGTTGTACTTGCTCACTATGGGGGGTGATGCCAAACACCCAGAAGTACTTAACTACTTTCCTTCTTGCTGCCCAGGAGTTTCTGACCAGAACTAATAGAAAATAAAAAGTAGATGGGAAACAATAAAAAGTAAAATGCATATAACTGAAGTTAAACAAGACAAATGAAGTAACAGACCAGAACAGAAAGAGAATTGTAATAGAAGATTACAAATAAAAAAATGCAAGTATCAACACATAATCAAGATACACCAGCAGCTAACAAACAACATAAAATTGAAGATCAGTTGCCAGAGTATTTCAACCATGGTAGAATACTCGCCCCTCTGGCAGGGATTATCCCAGACTTGTCCTTTAATTTAGTTGGACACCATGGCTTACAACCCTTCCAGAGGGAAGCACCATTATGACTTCTATTTTTTTTCTTCAAGAAAATCATAAGGTGGTAACAAAGAAAAATGCTAAGAGGAACCCCTTATTAACACCTAAGACATCTAAACTGCAGCCCAGCTTATGCCCAATGCACTAACAGGTCATTCCCTCACACTCAGATCAAAAAAATCAAAGTTCAGAGTGCATCTTAGCATGAATGAGAGAATTTCCTCCCGCTTTTTTTGAACAAAAGGGATAGAAGAGGGGATAGAAAACGAACATAACAATAAGATTCTAAGTGAGAAACACTTAGCAGAAACACTTAGCAGCTTTTAAGGAGCTGAAAAGCAAAAAAAAAATCTAAGTGAGAAACACTTAGTAGAAACAATTTGTAGCTAATTAAGCTGAAAATAAAAAAAATAAAAAATTTCTAAGTGAGAAATACTTAGCAACTTTTAGAACAAATATTTCAGTAAATAACCTGTAATGATTAAACCATTACAAGTTTGATGCCAAAACTGACAAGGACTGAGTTGAATTTCCAGGTGAGATTTGGACTGTTAGCTTTTGGCTAAGGCCCTCCCTGAAGAGCAAGAACAAAAAAACTACTCACACCTGAAGAAAACATACACAAAGAACACACTGTAAGCTGTGTGTGTATTTTGTGTTTGTCACAACAGGAGAGAAAAGAAAGAATGTCAAGGTTGGTCACCTTGCCTATCAACGCACAACATTGGTGGTCTCTACTAGACCCTGAGTGATCCCACTGGATCTCTCATCGTTCATAGTACCCTGTGTGAAGTTATAAAATCAAAGGTAAACTATGAACTACAAATGACTTAGCCTGTTATTATAATGCCACAGGCAGGCCCTGCATTCAGCAACTATCCAGCAGTGCTTGGATGTCCTGATCTTCTTCTAAAAAAAAGAAAGAAAAACAAAACTGTAGCTGGGATCACTCAGGATCAACAGACTACCAATGCTACCTGTTGTACTTGCTCACTATGGGGGGTGATGCCAAACACCCAGAAGTACTTAACTACTTTCCTTCTTGCTGCCCAGGAGTTTCTGACCAGAACTAATAGAAAATAAAAAGTAGATGGGAAACAATAAAAAGTAAAATGCATATAACTGAAGTTAAACAAGACAAATGAAGTAACAGACCAGAACAGAAAGAGAATTGTAATAGAAGATTACAAATAAAAAAATGCAAGTATCAACACATAATCAAGATACACCAGCAGCTAACAAACAACATAAAATTGAAGATCAGTTGCCAGAGTATTTCAACCATGGTAGAATACTCGCCCCTCTGGCAGGGATTATCCCAGACTTGTCCTTTAATTTAGTTGGACACCATGGCTTACAACCCTTCCAGAGGGAAGCACCATTATGACTTCTATTTTTTTTCTTCAAGAAAATCATAAGGTGGTAACAAAGAAAAATGCTAAGAGGAACCCCTTATTAACACCTAAGACATCTAAACTGCAGCCCAGCTTATGCCCAATGCACTAACAGGTCATTCCCTCACACTCAGATCAAAAAATCAAAGTTCAGAGTGCATCTTAGCATGAATGAGAGAATTTCCTCCCGCTTTTTTTGAACAAAAGGGATAGAAGAGGGGATAGAAAACGAACATAACAATAAGATTCTAAGTGAGAAACACTTAGCAGAAACACTTAGCAGCTTTTAAGGAGCTGAAAAGCAAAAAAAAAATCTAAGTGAGAAACACTTAGTAGAAACAATTTGTAGCTAATTAAGCTGAAAATAAAAAAAATAAAAAATTTCTAAGTGAGAAATACTTAGCAACTTTTAGAACAAATATTTCAGTAAATAACCTGTAATGATTAAACCATTACAAGTTTGATGCCAAAACTGACAAGGACTGAGTTGAATTTCCAGGTGAGATTTGGACTGTTAGCTTTTGGCTAAGGCCCTCCCTGAAGAGCAAGAACAAAAAAACTACTCACACCTGAAGAAAACATACACAAAGAACACACTGTAAGCTGTGTGTGTATTTTGTGTTTGTCACAACAGGAGAGAAAAGAAAGAATGTCAAGGTTGGTCACCTTGCCTATCAACGCACAACATTGGTGGTCTCTACTAGACCCTGAGTGATCCCACTGGATCTCTCATCGTTCATAGTACCCTGTGTGAAGTTATAAAATCAAAGGTAAACTATGAACTACAAATGACTTAGCCTGTTATTATAATGCCACAGGCAGGCCCTGCATTCAGCAACTATCCAGCAGTGCTTGGATGTCCTGATCTTCTTCTAAAAAAAAGAAAGAAAAACAAAACTGTAGCTGGGATCACTCAGGATCAACAGACTACCAATGCTACCTGTTGTACTTGCTCACTATGGGGGGTGATGCCAAACACCCAGAAGTACTTAACTACTTTCCTTCTTGCTGCCCAGGAGTTTCTGACCAGAACTAATAGAAAATAAAAAGTAGATGGGAAACAATAAAAAGTAAAATGCATATAACTGAAGTTAAACAAGACAAATGAAGTAACAGACCAGAACAGAAAGAGAATTGTAATAGAAGATTACAAATAAAAAAATGCAAGTATCAACACATAATCAAGATACACCAGCAGCTAACAAACAACATAAAATTGAAGATCAGTTGCCAGAGTATTTCAACCATGGTAGAATACTCGCCCCTCTGGCAGGGATTATCCCAGACTTGTCCTTTAATTTAGTTGGACACCATGGCTTACAACCCTTCCAGAGGGAAGCACCATTATGACTTCTATTTTTTTTCTTCAAGAAAATCATAAGGTGGTAACAAAGAAAAATGCTAAGAGGAACCCCTTATTAACACCTAAGACATCTAAACTGCAGCCCAGCTTATGCCCAATGCACTAACAGGTCATTCCCTCACACTCAGATCAAAAAATCAAAGTTCAGAGTGCATCTTAGCATGAATGAGAGAATTTCCTCCCGCTTTTTTTGAACAAAAGGGATAGAAGAGGGGATAGAAAACGAACATAACAATAAGATTCTAAGTGAGAAACACTTAGCAGAAACACTTAGCAGCTTTTAAGGAGCTGAAAAGCAAAAAAAAAATCTAAGTGAGAAACACTTAGTAGAAACAATTTGTAGCTAATTAAGCTGAAAATAAAAAAAATAAAAAATTTCTAAGTGAGAAATACTTAGCAACTTTTAGAACAAATATTTCAGTAAATAACCTGTAATGATTAAACCATTACAAGTTTGATGCCAAAACTGACAAGGACTGAGTTGAATTTCCAGGTGAGATTTGGACTGTTAGCTTTTGGCTAAGGCCCTCCCTGAAGAGCAAGAACAAAAAAACTACTCACACCTGAAGAAAACATACACAAAGAACACACTGTAAGCTGTGTGTGTATTTTGTGTTTGTCACAACAGGAGAGAAAAGAAAGAATGTCAAGGTTGGTCACCTTGCCTATCAACGCACAACATTGGTGGTCTCTACTAGACCCTGAGTGATCCCACTGGATCTCTCATCGTTCATAGTACCCTGTGTGAAGTTATAAAATCAAAGGTAAACTATGAACTACAAATGACTTAGCCTGTTATTATAATGCCACAGGCAGGCCCTGCATTCAGCAACTATCCAGCAGTGCTTGGATGTCCTGATCTTCTTCTAAAAAAAAGAAAGAAAAACAAAACTGTAGCTGGGATCACTCAGGATCAACAGACTACCAATGCTACCTGTTGTACTTGCTCACTATGGGGGGTGATGCCAAACACCCAGAAGTACTTAACTACTTTCCTTCTTGCTGCCCAGGAGTTTCTGACCAGAACTAATAGAAAATAAAAAGTAGATGGGAAACAATAAAAAGTAAAATGCATATAACTGAAGTTAAACAAGACAAATGAAGTAACAGACCAGAACAGAAAGAGAATTGTAATAGAAGATTACAAATAAAAAAATGCAAGTATCAACACATAATCAAGATACACCAGCAGCTAACAAACAACATAAAATTGAAGATCAGTTGCCAGAGTATTTCAACCATGGTAGAATACTCGCCCCTCTGGCAGGGATTATCCCAGACTTGTCCTTTAATTTAGTTGGACACCATGGCTTACAACCCTTCCAGAGGGAAGCACCATTATGACTTCTATTTTTTTTCTTCAAGAAAATCATAAGGTGGTAACAAAGAAAAATGCTAAGAGGAACCCCTTATTAACACCTAAGACATCTAAACTGCAGCCCAGCTTATGCCCAATGCACTAACAGGTCATTCCCTCACACTCAGATCAAAAAATCAAAGTTCAGAGTGCATCTTAGCATGAATGAGAGAATTTCCTCCCGCTTTTTTTGAACAAAAGGGATAGAAGAGGGGATAGAAAACGAACATAACAATAAGATTCTAAGTGAGAAACACTTAGCAGAAACACTTAGCAGCTTTTAAGGAGCTGAAAAGCAAAAAAAAAATCTAAGTGAGAAACACTTAGTAGAAACAATTTGTAGCTAATTAAGCTGAAAATAAAAAAAATAAAAAATTTCTAAGTGAGAAATACTTAGCAACTTTTAGAACAAATATTTCAGTAAATAACCTGTAATGATTAAACCATTACAAGTTTGATGCCAAAACTGACAAGGACTGAGTTGAATTTCCAGGTGAGATTTGGACTGTTAGCTTTTGGCTAAGGCCCTCCCTGAAGAGCAAGAACAAAAAAACTACTCACACCTGAAGAAAACATACACAAAGAACACACTGTAAGCTGTGTGTGTATTTTGTGTTTGTCACAACAGGAGAGAAAAGAAAGAATGTCAAGGTTGGTCACCTTGCCTATCAACGCACAACATTGGTGGTCTCTACTAGACCCTGAGTGATCCCACTGGATCTCTCATCGTTCATAGTACCCTGTGTGAAGTTATAAAATCAAAGGTAAACTATGAACTACAAATGACTTAGCCTGTTATTATAATGCCACAGGCAGGCCCTGCATTCAGCAACTATCCAGCAGTGCTTGGATGTCCTGATCTTCTTCTAAAAAAAAGAAAGAAAAACAAAACTGTAGCTGGGATCACTCAGGATCAACAGACTACCAATGCTACCTGTTGTACTTGCTCACTATGGGGGGTGATGCCAAACACCCAGAAGTACTTAACTACTTTCCTTCTTGCTGCCCAGGAGTTTCTGACCAGAACTAATAGAAAATAAAAAGTAGATGGGAAACAATAAAAAGTAAAATGCATATAACTGAAGTTAAACAAGACAAATGAAGTAACAGACCAGAACAGAAAGAGAATTGTAATAGAAGATTACAAATAAAAAAATGCAAGTATCAACACATAATCAAGATACACCAGCAGCTAACAAACAACATAAAATTGAAGATCAGTTGCCAGAGTATTTCAACCATGGTAGAATACTCGCCCCTCTGGCAGGGATTATCCCAGACTTGTCCTTTAATTTAGTTGGACACCATGGCTTACAACCCTTCCAGAGGGAAGCACCATTATGACTTCTATTTTTTTTCTTCAAGAAAATCATAAGGTGGTAACAAAGAAAAATGCTAAGAGGAACCCCTTATTAACACCTAAGACATCTAAACTGCAGCCCAGCTTATGCCCAATGCACTAACAGGTCATTCCCTCACACTCAGATCAAAAAATCAAAGTTCAGAGTGCATCTTAGCATGAATGAGAGAATTTCCTCCCGCTTTTTTTGAACAAAAGGGATAGAAGAGGGGATAGAAAACGAACATAACAATAAGATTCTAAGTGAGAAACACTTAGCAGAAACACTTAGCAGCTTTTAAGGAGCTGAAAAGCAAAAAAAAAATCTAAGTGAGAAACACTTAGTAGAAACAATTTGTAGCTAATTAAGCTGAAAATAAAAAAAATAAAAAATTTCTAAGTGAGAAATACTTAGCAACTTTTAGAACAAATATTTCAGTAAATAACCTGTAATGATTAAACCATTACAAGTTTGATGCCAAAACTGACAAGGACTGAGTTGAATTTCCAGGTGAGATTTGGACTGTTAGCTTTTGGCTAAGGCCCTCCCTGAAGAGCAAGAACAAAAAAACTACTCACACCTGAAGAAAACATACACAAAGAACACACTGTAAGCTGTGTGTGTATTTTGTGTTTGTCACAACAGGAGAGAAAAGAAAGAATGTCAAGGTTGGTCACCTTGCCTATCAACGCACAACATTGGTGGTCTCTACTAGACCCTGAGTGATCCCACTGGATCTCTCATCGTTCATAGTACCCTGTGTGAAGTTATAAAATCAAAGGTAAACTATGAACTACAAATGACTTAGCCTGTTATTATAATGCCACAGGCAGGCCCTGCATTCAGCAACTATCCAGCAGTGCTTGGATGTCCTGATCTTCTTCTAAAAAAAAGAAAGAAAAACAAAACTGTAGCTGGGATCACTCAGGATCAACAGACTACCAATGCTACCTGTTGTACTTGCTCACTATGGGGGGTGATGCCAAACACCCAGAAGTACTTAACTACTTTCCTTCTTGCTGCCCAGGAGTTTCTGACCAGAACTAATAGAAAATAAAAAGTAGATGGGAAACAATAAAAAGTAAAATGCATATAACTGAAGTTAAACAAGACAAATGAAGTAACAGACCAGAACAGAAAGAGAATTGTAATAGAAGATTACAAATAAAAAAATGCAAGTATCAACACATAATCAAGATACACCAGCAGCTAACAAACAACATAAAATTGAAGATCAGTTGCCAGAGTATTTCAACCATGGTAGAATACTCGCCCCTCTGGCAGGGATTATCCCAGACTTGTCCTTTAATTTAGTTGGACACCATGGCTTACAACCCTTCCAGAGGGAAGCACCATTATGACTTCTATTTTTTTTCTTCAAGAAAATCATAAGGTGGTAACAAAGAAAAATGCTAAGAGGAACCCCTTATTAACACCTAAGACATCTAAACTGCAGCCCAGCTTATGCCCAATGCACTAACAGGTCATTCCCTCACACTCAGATCAAAAAATCAAAGTTCAGAGTGCATCTTAGCATGAATGAGAGAATTTCCTCCCGCTTTTTTTGAACAAAAGGGATAGAAGAGGGGATAGAAAACGAACATAACAATAAGATTCTAAGTGAGAAACACTTAGCAGAAACACTTAGCAGCTTTTAAGGAGCTGAAAAGCAAAAAAAAAATCTAAGTGAGAAACACTTAGTAGAAACAATTTGTAGCTAATTAAGCTGAAAATAAAAAAAATAAAAAATTTCTAAGTGAGAAATACTTAGCAACTTTTAGAACAAATATTTCAGTAAATAACCTGTAATGATTAAACCATTACAAGTTTGATGCCAAAACTGACAAGGACTGAGTTGAATTTCCAGGTGAGATTTGGACTGTTAGCTTTTGGCTAAGGCCCTCCCTGAAGAGCAAGAACAAAAAAACTACTCACACCTGAAGAAAACATACACAAAGAACACACTGTAAGCTGTGTGTGTATTTTGTGTTTGTCACAACAGGAGAGAAAAGAAAGAATGTCAAGGTTGGTCACCTTGCCTATCAACGCACAACATTGGTGGTCTCTACTAGACCCTGAGTGATCCCACTGGATCTCTCATCGTTCATAGTACCCTGTGTGAAGTTATAAAATCAAAGGTAAACTATGAACTACAAATGACTTAGCCTGTTATTATAATGCCACAGGCAGGCCCTGCATTCAGCAACTATCCAGCAGTGCTTGGATGTCCTGATCTTCTTCTAAAAAAAAGAAAGAAAAACAAAACTGTAGCTGGGATCACTCAGGATCAACAGACTACCAATGCTACCTGTTGTACTTGCTCACTATGGGGGGTGATGCCAAACACCCAGAAGTACTTAACTACTTTCCTTCTTGCTGCCCAGGAGTTTCTGACCAGAACTAATAGAAAATAAAAAGTAGATGGGAAACAATAAAAAGTAAAATGCATATAACTGAAGTTAAACAAGACAAATGAAGTAACAGACCAGAACAGAAAGAGAATTGTAATAGAAGATTACAAATAAAAAAATGCAAGTATCAACACATAATCAAGATACACCAGCAGCTAACAAACAACATAAAATTGAAGATCAGTTGCCAGAGTATTTCAACCATGGTAGAATACTCGCCCCTCTGGCAGGGATTATCCCAGACTTGTCCTTTAATTTAGTTGGACACCATGGCTTACAACCCTTCCAGAGGGAAGCACCATTATGACTTCTATTTTTTTTCTTCAAGAAAATCATAAGGTGGTAACAAAGAAAAATGCTAAGAGGAACCCCTTATTAACACCTAAGACATCTAAACTGCAGCCCAGCTTATGCCCAATGCACTAACAGGTCATTCCCTCACACTCAGATCAAAAAATCAAAGTTCAGAGTGCATCTTAGCATGAATGAGAGAATTTCCTCCCGCTTTTTTTGAACAAAAGGGATAGAAGAGGGGATAGAAAACGAACATAACAATAAGATTCTAAGTGAGAAACACTTAGCAGAAACACTTAGCAGCTTTTAAGGAGCTGAAAAGCAAAAAAAAAATCTAAGTGAGAAACACTTAGTAGAAACAATTTGTAGCTAATTAAGCTGAAAATAAAAAAAATAAAAAATTTCTAAGTGAGAAATACTTAGCAACTTTTAGAACAAATATTTCAGTAAATAACCTGTAATGATTAAACCATTACAAGTTTGATGCCAAAACTGACAAGGACTGAGTTGAATTTCCAGGTGAGATTTGGACTGTTAGCTTTTGGCTAAGGCCCTCCCTGAAGAGCAAGAACAAAAAAACTACTCACACCTGAAGAAAACATACACAAAGAACACACTGTAAGCTGTGTGTGTATTTTGTGTTTGTCACAACAGGAGAGAAAAGAAAGAATGTCAAGGTTGGTCACCTTGCCTATCAACGCACAACATTGGTGGTCTCTACTAGACCCTGAGTGATCCCACTGGATCTCTCATCGTTCATAGTACCCTGTGTGAAGTTATAAAATCAAAGGTAAACTATGAACTACAAATGACTTAGCCTGTTATTATAATGCCACAGGCAGGCCCTGCATTCAGCAACTATCCAGCAGTGCTTGGATGTCCTGATCTTCTTCTAAAAAAAAGAAAGAAAAACAAAACTGTAGCTGGGATCACTCAGGATCAACAGACTACCAATGCTACCTGTTGTACTTGCTCACTATGGGGGGTGATGCCAAACACCCAGAAGTACTTAACTACTTTCCTTCTTGCTGCCCAGGAGTTTCTGACCAGAACTAATAGAAAATAAAAAGTAGATGGGAAACAATAAAAAGTAAAATGCATATAACTGAAGTTAAACAAGACAAATGAAGTAACAGACCAGAACAGAAAGAGAATTGTAATAGAAGATTACAAATAAAAAAATGCAAGTATCAACACATAATCAAGATACACCAGCAGCTAACAAACAACATAAAATTGAAGATCAGTTGCCAGAGTATTTCAACCATGGTAGAATACTCGCCCCTCTGGCAGGGATTATCCCAGACTTGTCCTTTAATTTAGTTGGACACCATGGCTTACAACCCTTCCAGAGGGAAGCACCATTATGACTTCTATTTTTTTTCTTCAAGAAAATCATAAGGTGGTAACAAAGAAAAATGCTAAGAGGAACCCCTTATTAACACCTAAGACATCTAAACTGCAGCCCAGCTTATGCCCAATGCACTAACAGGTCATTCCCTCACACTCAGATCAAAAAATCAAAGTTCAGAGTGCATCTTAGCATGAATGAGAGAATTTCCTCCCGCTTTTTTTGAACAAAAGGGATAGAAGAGGGGATAGAAAACGAACATAACAATAAGATTCTAAGTGAGAAACACTTAGCAGAAACACTTAGCAGCTTTTAAGGAGCTGAAAAGCAAAAAAAAAATCTAAGTGAGAAACACTTAGTAGAAACAATTTGTAGCTAATTAAGCTGAAAATAAAAAAAATAAAAAATTTCTAAGTGAGAAATACTTAGCAACTTTTAGAACAAATATTTCAGTAAATAACCTGTAATGATTAAACCATTACAAGTTTGATGCCAAAACTGACAAGGACTGAGTTGAATTTCCAGGTGAGATTTGGACTGTTAGCTTTTGGCTAAGGCCCTCCCTGAAGAGCAAGAACAAAAAAACTACTCACACCTGAAGAAAACATACACAAAGAACACACTGTAAGCTGTGTGTGTATTTTGTGTTTGTCACAACAGGAGAGAAAAGAAAGAATGTCAAGGTTGGTCACCTTGCCTATCAACGCACAACATTGGTGGTCTCTACTAGACCCTGAGTGATCCCACTGGATCTCTCATCGTTCATAGTACCCTGTGTGAAGTTATAAAATCAAAGGTAAACTATGAACTACAAATGACTTAGCCTGTTATTATAATGCCACAGGCAGGCCCTGCATTCAGCAACTATCCAGCAGTGCTTGGATGTCCTGATCTTCTTCTAAAAAAAAGAAAGAAAAACAAAACTGTAGCTGGGATCACTCAGGATCAACAGACTACCAATGCTACCTGTTGTACTTGCTCACTATGGGGGGTGATGCCAAACACCCAGAAGTACTTAACTACTTTCCTTCTTGCTGCCCAGGAGTTTCTGACCAGAACTAATAGAAAATAAAAAGTAGATGGGAAACAATAAAAAGTAAAATGCATATAACTGAAGTTAAACAAGACAAATGAAGTAACAGACCAGAACAGAAAGAGAATTGTAATAGAAGATTACAAATAAAAAAATGCAAGTATCAACACATAATCAAGATACACCAGCAGCTAACAAACAACATAAAATTGAAGATCAGTTGCCAGAGTATTTCAACCATGGTAGAATACTCGCCCCTCTGGCAGGGATTATCCCAGACTTGTCCTTTAATTTAGTTGGACACCATGGCTTACAACCCTTCCAGAGGGAAGCACCATTATGACTTCTATTTTTTTTCTTCAAGAAAATCATAAGGTGGTAACAAAGAAAAATGCTAAGAGGAACCCCTTATTAACACCTAAGACATCTAAACTGCAGCCCAGCTTATGCCCAATGCACTAACAGGTCATTCCCTCACACTCAGATCAAAAAATCAAAGTTCAGAGTGCATCTTAGCATGAATGAGAGAATTTCCTCCCGCTTTTTTTGAACAAAAGGGATAGAAGAGGGGATAGAAAACGAACATAACAATAAGATTCTAAGTGAGAAACACTTAGCAGAAACACTTAGCAGCTTTTAAGGAGCTGAAAAGCAAAAAAAAAATCTAAGTGAGAAACACTTAGTAGAAACAATTTGTAGCTAATTAAGCTGAAAATAAAAAAAATAAAAAATTTCTAAGTGAGAAATACTTAGCAACTTTTAGAACAAATATTTCAGTAAATAACCTGTAATGATTAAACCATTACAAGTTTGATGCCAAAACTGACAAGGACTGAGTTGAATTTCCAGGTGAGATTTGGACTGTTAGCTTTTGGCTAAGGCCCTCCCTGAAGAGCAAGAACAAAAAAACTACTCACACCTGAAGAAAACATACACAAAGAACACACTGTAAGCTGTGTGTGTATTTTGTGTTTGTCACAACAGGAGAGAAAAGAAAGAATGTCAAGGTTGGTCACCTTGCCTATCAACGCACAACATTGGTGGTCTCTACTAGACCCTGAGTGATCCCACTGGATCTCTCATCGTTCATAGTACCCTGTGTGAAGTTATAAAATCAAAGGTAAACTATGAACTACAAATGACTTAGCCTGTTATTATAATGCTATAAAAAAAGTCGACGCCATGCCACTATATGGGTCTCAGAAGGCTTGGTCTGTCCAACACTTGTTATTGTCAAGGTTAACATGGAGTTTAATGATCCATGACTTATCTCTCCCTTTTGCCAAAAAATTGGACAAAATTATTAAACCTTTTTTGAAGAAATGGTGGGGATTTGTCCGCTCTGCGAACACAGTCATCCTTTTTACCGGTTCAAAGAACACTGTTGGTCTCAGACACAAAAGAGTTGAGACGCTATATAAACAAGCGCAATCAATTAAACTAGACATCCTCAGATCCTCACAGGACTCTGACATGCACGGTGTCTACAATGTTATTATGGAGAAATCGTCCAATTGGTCGAAAAAGTTTTCAGCTTCTGCTGAGTGGGAGCGCCTTATTAAGTTTTTTTCTTACCGTTCTCTTGCGAAGCAATCAGCTGGTCTTGGTCACCGATTGCGCGATCTACGTACTACTCGCCCCGATCTCCTTAAGCGTTTTGAAGTGGAAGCCACAGATGAACTACTGAACTCTTTGAATAATTTACAAGTCCAAGGTCAGTGGAAGGAGTGGTCTAAATGTATGATAAACGACTTCACCTGGAATAAGGTACTTAGGGAGGGAAATCCTGCCTATATCTCATTTCAACTGAAAGCGGTTACAAACACCCTCCCCTCACAAGATAATTTAAAGAGGTGGAACATCACCAATGTGGACCAAAATTGTGTTTTGTGTGGCAAAGTGAATCCTACCCTCAGGCATGTCTTAACAGGCTGTCCTGTCTCTTTAACACAAGGGAGGTTCACGTGGCGTCACGACAGCGTTCTAAAACGCATTGTTATCTTCTTGGAAGAGTTGATAATAAAAGCCAACAAAAGAAAAGAAAACCTCCCGCCTCCCTCTCAAACTTTTTTAAAAACAGGGGAAAATAAACCCCTAGAAAGAATTTCTAAAGAGACAGGCGAACTCTCACTAGCGAATGATTGGGTCATCCTCGACGATGTCGGTGATAACCGCCTAATTGTTCCTCTTGAAGTGTGCCATGTCTCGTCCTCTCTAAGACCAGACATTTTTATTTATTCTTTTTTTGCGAAAAGAGCACTGATTCTGGAGCTGACGTGTCCAAATGAAGATCGTTTCGAAACCTCTCATGTCTTAAAGGAAAAGAAATACCTAAAGCTAAGAGACTCGATCATCGCTAATGGCTTCGACTGTAACATTTTTACTATTGAAGTTGGCGTACGAGGAAACATCTGCATGGACCAGCTGAACATCTGGACACGTCACATCGGTTCACCTTTAGCATCAACAAAAGCTTTATTTTGTGAATGCACCAGAATCGCCAGACAGTGCTCATATGTTCTGTTCCAGACGAGGAACCTCCCCACGTGGCATTCAAGACCACTAATGCGCAGCATTAAAGAAGAACCTGCCACCGCAAGTTTTATAAAAGATGGTAAAGAAATCTTCCCTGTGGAAGAAGTCAAAATCCACAAAGTAACAAAACTGAAAACGATCGAAAAGCTCACCATTGAAAGATCGTGGCTTGAGAAATGTTTTATCTGGCAAACTTGTTACGCATCGGCTCTTTCTATTCTACTCATTGCCAATGGTTCTTCTTCCTCCCCGGCCCCTTCTTTTTTGTTAGATGAGGATGAGCTCACTGGACTCTCCTTGTCATTCTCTTCTATTTCTTCCATCTCTCTCCAGAATTCCCCACCTGAACTCATGTCAACGGGATCGCAAACACTTCCTGCTGATTTCGCTATAGTGATAAGAAGTCAATCTGACATGGGTTCCCAAACCCCCTTGTACAATAAAAAAGAAGGAAGATTAAGGCTGAAACTTTCCTTGAAATGCCAGATTTTAGAAAACGAACTAGAACAAATGAAAGAACGAATGTTTTATGTTCTATTTTTATTTTACTTTAATGCGATGTCAGCCTCCCTTGAGAATGACAAGCAGCTACTGAATGGATTGTCTATTGAGAACAAAGCATCCAAACAACGGGCCGCCGAGAGTGTATCTCACAGCCCACTCCCTTTAAATCTATCCGCACCCCCATCTGTCTTTAACGTAGAAACGGAACAGAAAAAACGTGAACTATTGGAAAAAGAGAATCAACACCTGATCGCTGAATGTGATTTAGTGAAAAGTTCTCTTCTCTCATTAGTTCAAAGAACTAACTCTCTGGAGGAAAAAAGGACGAGCGAGCTGGCGCGACAATCACAAAGAGCGGACCACGCTGAAATGTTTTATTTCAACTTACAACAAAGGTTCATTCTATTAAACAATGAATTAGAATCTAAGTGTAGGGATGAAACTGGAACAAAAATTCAACTCTATTTGTCTCAACAAGAGGTCGCAACATTGCGTGCTGGCCCTCAACTGTCCCATTTTTCCCAACAATTTTCCCCAACACCCCCTTTTTTATTCGAATCAACGTCCACGGTAAAGAATTATCGACTCCCTCTCATCGCAACAACCTATTACTCCTGGACTCCCAAACCCCGTCTTTCCTTTTTTTTTAAACCTCATTCTCCATTGATCACGTTCCCTTCTGAACTGTCTCAAAGTAGACTACTGGTATCGTCTTCTGCTCAAACGGAACAAGAAAAAGACAGTGCGGCGACCTCATCGACGGAAGATTCACCTATTGCGAGGCAATGGTCCGAAGGTAGACTCGATTTACTGGACAACTACTGTCAAGCGGTAAGTGACTCTCTCCAGACAAATGAGAAAGTGGCGCTGCTCTCGGAAAAACTAGTGGAAGAGCAACGTCGATGCTCCGAGTTGAGCTATCAACAGAAGACTATCCATAAAGAACAACTGGATCATTCCATGTTGTTGATGGAGATGGCCAGTGAGCTCTCTGAGCAACTCTATTTGGCAAAAGACCAAAACAGAGCTCTCAAATTTCAGTTACAAACATGGGCAAATGGTTTTAACCCACCCGAAAAGGAAGCGCAAGAAGAAAATGAGACCCCAAAGCGTCCGAGGGAGCGCCTATCACAAAAAAAGCGAACTCCACCTTCAACGAATCCTCATGATCGCAGAAGAATCTTTTTAGATGACGATTGCTAAGTTCTAGTTTCTATTAGTATTAAATTATTTGTATTATTTTGTCGATATGTTTATGTCTGTCCGATCATAACGTCAATCAGATTAATTGTTAATTGTAATTGGTTTGAGCGCTTATCAAAAAAAAAAAAAAGCGAACTCCAACCTCAACGAACTTTCATGATCGCAGAAGAATCTCTTTAGATGACGATTGCTAAGTTCTAGTTTCTATTAGTATTTATTTATTTGTATTATTTTGTCGATATGTTTATGTCCGTCAGATCATAACGTTAATCAGGTTAATTGTTAATTGTTAATTGTAAATGGTCTAAACCCCAATCCAAGTTCCCAAGGCTTGGCATAGATTTGAGTGACGCCTTACTGGCCTCCTCATCCTCTATGAGTGGTGAGGGGGCCAGCAATGGTTTTTTTTTTTTTTCTCTTATTTCTTTTTTTCTTTTTCTTTTACTCTAATATGAAATATTTTTGAACAAAATGTGATTATTGATTTAAAAAAAAAAAAAAAAAAAAAAAATGTAAATGAATAATAATAAAAAAAAAAAAAAAAAAAAACATGCCTTGGGAATACAACCAAAGCCCCAATTAATCGGTCCTTTCTTTTTTCCTTCTTGTCAAGTGATCGCTCCACTCGTCGATCACCAAAACCGATTGTATTTATATCTGTTCTTTTCTCAACGATCGGCTATACCGATCAATTTTTTTTTAAAAAATAATTGTTTTCTTCTTCTCGACGATCAGATCCAATTGATCGACCTTTTCTTTTTTTTCCTTTATTCCTTCCATCCCTCCCGCTCCCCTTATTTTAATAAAAACAAGATCAGCTCAGCTTGATCGTTAAACTTTTTTTATTTTTTTATTTATTTTTTTTTTTATTTAAACCGATTGTATTTATATCTGGTTATTTTTCTCAACGATCGGCTATGCCGATCGACCTTTAAAATAATTGTCTTCTTCTTCTCGACGACCAGATCCAATTGATCGACCTTTTCTTTTTTTTTTCCTTTATTCCTTCCATCCCTCCCGCTCCCCTTATTTTAATAAAAACAAGATCAGCTCAGCTTGATCGTTATTTATTTATTTTTTTTTTTTTTTGTTGGTCCTAGTCAAGACCTTAAACTGACTAATCGGTCTTAACTTTAACTAAGTGAATGAACCCTTTCCGTTTTCCTTTTCCCTTTATTACTCTCTATCTGGTCTGTTATGTCATAAATCTCATTTAATTTTATCATTCATTTTAATTTTCACTGTTTCCCATCTACATTTTATTTTCAAATAGTTCCGGTCTGTCTCTAATTTTTAAATAAAACTGATCATGTTAACTCAATATTTTTTCTTATGTGCAAGAGATACCAACACGCAAGAGATACCAACGCACATACGAGATACCAGCACTTCCGAGATACCGACACAAAAGAGATACCAAGACACTTAAGATACCAGCAAGGACAGTGAGAGGTAGAATGAACTCTCCTCCTTGTGTCCGATCCTGATTATTTTTTGTTGAATTGGTAGTGTTACCTCAGTTTGCTACTCTCGTATCTGTGTTGTGTTAACTCATGTAAGTGATCTTAACTCCTGTTAAATAAAAAAAAAAAATTTCAAAAAAAAAGAAATTAAAAAAGAAGAATTTTCAAATGAAGTTATATCAACCCCTGCCACCCATTATGATCAATTCCGCTTGTTTTTTATTTTTTTTTTTTCTTCTTTCTTTTCTTCAAATATAAAAAAAAAATTAAAAAATATAAAAGATGAAACAATGTTATCATTGTTTTTTTTTATCGATCGACTATGTCGATTACTTCCAGTTTTCCGTCCTGGTCAAGACGCTAAACTGATTGTTTTTTTTTTTTAAAAAATTAATAAAAAGAATATATAAAAAAAAAAAAAAAAAGAATAAACAATGTTATCATTGTTTTTTTTTTATCGTTCGACTTTGTCGACTAATTTCTATTTTCCGTTTCTTTTCTTTAAAGAATAAATAAAAAGAATTTAAAATAAAAAAAAAAGAATAAACAATGTTATCATTGTTTTTTTATCGATCGACTATGTCGATTACTTTCTATTTTCCGTCCTGGTCAAGACGCTAAACTGATTGTTTTTTTTTCAAAATTAATAAAAAAGAATATAAAAAAAAAAAAAAAAAAAAAAGAATAAACAATGTTATCATTGTTTTTTTTTATTGTTCGACTTTGTTGACTAATTTCTATTTTCCGTTTTTTTTCTTTAAAAAATAAATAAAAAGAATTTAAATAAAAAAAAGAATAAACAATGTTATCATTGTTTTTTTATCGATCGACTATGTCGATCACTTTCTATTTTCCGTCCTGGTCAAGACGCTAAACTGATTGTTTTTTTTTCAAAATTAATAAAAAAGAATATAAAAAAAAAAAAAAAAAAAGAATAAACAATGTTATCATTGTTTTTTT
Source organism: Flectonema sp. DT1601 (assembly GCA_964019425.1). Classification (NCBI taxonomy): domain Eukaryota; phylum Euglenozoa; class Diplonemea; order Diplonemida; family Diplonemidae; genus Flectonema; species Flectonema sp. DT1601. Next base: position 260,923 of record OZ025854.1, on the reverse strand, counting down.
TTATCGTTCGACTTTGTCGACTAATTTCTATTTTCCGTTTCTTTTCTTTAAAGAATAAATAAAAAGAATTTAAAATAAAAAAAAAGAATAAACAATGTTATCATTGTTTTTTTATCGATCGACTATGTCGATCACTTTCTATTTTCCGTCCTGGTCAAGACGCTAAACTGATTGTTTTTTTTTCAAAATTAATAAAAAAGAATATAAAAAAAAAAAAAAAAAAAAAAAAAAAAAAGAATAAACAATGTTATCATTGTTTTTTTTTATCGTTCGACTTTGTCGACTAATTTCTATTTTCCGTTTCTTTTCTTTAAAGAATAAATAAAAAGAATTTAAAATAAAAAAAAAGAATAAACAATGTTATCATTGTTTTTTTATCGATCGACTATGTCGATCACTTTCTATTTTCCGTCCTGGTCAAGACGCTAAACTGATTGTTTTTTTTTCAAAATTAATAAAAAAGAATATAAAAAAAAAAAAAAAAAAAAGAATAAACAATGTTATCATTGTTTTTTTTTTATCGTTCGACTTTGTCGACTAATTTCTATTTTCCGTTTCTTTTCTTTAAAGAATAAATAAAAAGAATTTAAAATAAAAAAAAAGAATAAACAATGTTATCATTGTTTTTTTTATCGATCGACTATGTCGATCACTTTCTATTTTCCGTCCTGGTCAAGACGCTAAACTGATTGTTTTTTTTTTCAAAATTAATAAAAAAGAATATTAAAAAAATTACAAAAAAAAAAGAATAAACAATGTTATCATTGTTTTTTTTTATCGTTCGACTTTGTCGACTAATTTCTATTTTCCGTTTTTTTTCTTTAAAAAATAAATAAAAAGAATTTAAAATAAAAAAAAAAGAATAAATAATGTTATCATTGTTTTTTTATCGATCGACTATGTCGATCACTTTCTATTTTCCGTCCTGGTCAAGACGCTAAACTGATTGTTTTTTTTTTCAAAATTAATAAAAAAGAATATTAAAAAAAATACAAAAAAAAAGAATAAACAATGTTATCGTTGTTTTTTTTTATTGTTCGACTTTGTTGACTAATTTCTATTTTCCGTTTTTTTTCTTTAAAAAATAAATAAAAAGAATTTAAAATAAAAAAAAAGAATAAACAATGTTATCATTGTTTTTTTTTATCGATCGACTATGTCGATCACTTTCTATTTTCCGTCCTGGTCAAGACGCTAAACTGATTGTTTTTTTTTTCAAAATTAATAAAAAAGAATATTAAAAAAAATACAAAAAAAAAAGAATAAACAATGTTATCGTTGTTTTTTTTTATTGTTCGACTTTGTTGACTAATTTCTATTTTCCGTTTTTTTTCTTTAAAAAATAAATAAAAAGAATTTAAAATAAAAAAAAAGAATAAACAATGTTATCATTGTTTTTTTTTATCGATCGACTATGTCGATCACTTTCTATTTTCCGTCCTGGTCAAGACGCTAAACTGATTGTTTTTTTTTTTTTTCAAAATTAATAAAAAAGAATATAAAAAAAAAAAAAAAAAAAAGGAAAAACAATGTTATCATTGTTTTTTTTTATCGTTCGACTTTGTCGACTAATTTCTATTTTCCGTTTTTTTTTTTTTTTCTTTAAAAAATAAATAAAAAGAATTTAAAATAAAAAAAAAAAGAATAAACAATGTTATCATTGTTTTTTTATCGATCGACTATGTCGATCACTTTCTATTTTCCGTCCTGGTCAAGACGCTAAACTGATTGTTTTTTTTTTCAAAATTAATAAAAAAGAATATTAAAAAAAATACAAAAAAAAAAGAATAAACAATGTTATCATTGTTTTTTTTTATCGTTCGACTTTGTCGACTAATTTCTATTTTCCGTTTTTTTTCTTTAAAAAATAAATAAAAAGAATTTAAAATAAAAAAAAAGAATAAACAATGTTATCATTGTTTTTTTTTTATCGATCGACTATGTCGATTACTTTCTATTTTCCGTCCTGGTCAAGACGCTAAACTGATTGTTTTTTTTTTTTTCAAAATAAAAAAAAATATTAAAAAAAAAAAATAAAAAAAAAGAATAAACAATGTTATCATTGTTTTTTTTATCGTTCGACTTTGTTGACTAATTTCTATTTTCCGTTTTTTTTTTCTTTAAAAAATAAATAAAAAGAATTTAAAAAAAAAAAAAAAAAAAAAAAAAAAGAATAAACAATGTTATCATTGTTTTTTTTATCGATCGACTATGTCGATCACTTTCTATTTTCCGTCCTGGTCAAGACGCTAAACTGATTGTTTTTTTTTTTCAAAATTAATAAAAAAGAATATAAAAAAATACGAAAAAAAGAATAAACAATGTTATCATTGTTTTTTTTATCGATCGACTATGTCGATTACTTTCTATTTTCCGTCCTGGTCAAGACGCTAAACTGATTGTTTTTTTTTCAAAATAAAAAAAAAATATTAAAAAAAAAAAATAAAAAAAAAGAATAAACAATGTTATCATTGTTTTTTTTTATCGTTCGACTTTGTTGACTAATTTCTATTTTCCGTTTTTTTTTTCTTTAAAAAATAAATAAAAAGAATTTAAAAAAAAAAAAAAAAAAAAAGAATAAACAATGTTATCATTGTTTTTTTTATCGATCGACTATGTCGATTACTTCCTATTTTCCGTCCTGGTCAAGACGCTAAACTGATTGTTTTTTTTTCAAAATTAATAAAAAAGAATATAAAAAAATACAAAAAAAAGAATAAACAATGTTATCATTGTTTTTTTTTATCGTTCGACTTTGTCGACTAATTTCTATTTTCCGTTTTTTTTCTTTAAAAAATAAATAAAAAGAATTTAAAATAAAAAAAAAAAGAATAAACAATGTTATCATTGTTTTTTTTTATCGATCGACTATGTCGATTACTTTCTATTTTCCGTCCTGGTCAAGACGCTAAACTGATTGTTTTTTTTTCAAAATTAATAAAAAAGAATATAAAAAAAATAAAAAAAAAAAAGAATAAACAATGTTATCATTGTTTTTTTTTATCGTTCGACTTTGTTGACTAATTTCTATTTTCCATTTTTTTTCTTTTTAAAAATAAATAAAAAGAATTAAAATAAAAAAAAAAAAAGAATAAACAATGTTATCATTGTTTTTTTTATCGATCGACTATGTCGATTACTTTCTATTTTCCGTCCTGGTCAGGACGCTAAACTGATTGTTTTTTCTTTAAAAATAAATAAAAAGAATAAAAAAAAAAAAAAAGGAATAAACAATGTTATCATTGTTTTTTTTTTTTATCGATCGACTATGTCGATTACTTACTATTTTCCGTCCTGGTCAAGACGCTAAACTGATTGTTTTTTCTTTAAAACAATTAAAAAGGTTTAAAAAAAAAAAAAAAAAAAAAAAAAAAATGAATAAACAATGTTATCATTGTTTTTTTTTTCTATCGATCAACTATGTCGATTAATTTCTATTTTCCGTCCTGATCGAGACGCTAAACTGACTGTTTCCTTTTTTTAAATAATAAATAAGAAAAAAAAAAAAAAAAAAAAGAGCATCTCCCTGCTATCCCTCATATCCCCACAATAATATTATACCTTATCATTTTCTCTTTCCTTTTCTGGTCTTTTTTTTTTCTTTTTTTTCCTTTTTCATACAACGTTTTTTATTTATATATATATATATATTTTTTTTTTTTTTTTTTTTTTTTTCATGTTTGATTATTTCCTCTTCATTTTTTTTTTTTTTTTTTTCTTTTCTTTTCTTTCTTTTTTTTTTTTTTTTTTTTCTCTGCCTCTCTCTTAATTCTGTTCGTTTCTTTGAAACGAAAATTCATTTGAATATTATTCCTTGGTCAGCAACCATCATTGTCGCCCTTTGGGCCTGTTAAAAAAAAATAAAAATAAAAAGAAAGTTTACATCGGGAATAGGGCAGGAGCCAAAAGCTCCCAGTCCGTTACTTCCCACTTTATCGAAATTCTTACTTTAATGCGATGTCAGCCTCCCTTGAGAATGACAAGCAGCTACTGAATGGATTGTCTATTGAGAACAAAGCATCCAAACAACGGGCCGCCGAGAGTGTATCTCACAGCCCACTCCCTTTAAATCTATCCGCACCCCCATCTGTCTTTAACGTAGAAACGGAACAGAAAAAACGTGAACTATTGGAAAAAGAGAATCAACACCTGATCGCTGAATGTGATTTAGTGAAAAGTTCTCTTCTCTCATTAGTTCAAAGAACTAACTCTCTGGAGGAAAAAAGGACGAGCGAGCTGGCGCGACAATCACAAAGAGCGGACCACGCTGAAATGTTTTATTTCAACTTACAACAAAGGTTCATTCTATTAAACAATGAATTAGAATCTAAGTGTAGGGATGAAACTGGAACAAAAATTCAACTCTATTTGTCTCAACAAGAGGTCGCAACATTGCGTGCTGGCCCTCAACTGTCCCATTTTTCCCAACAATTTTCCCCAACACCCCCTTTTTTATTCGAATCAACGTCCACGGTAAAGAATTATCGACTCCCTCTCATCGCAACAACCTATTACTCCTGGACTCCCAAACCCCGTCTTTCCTTTTTTTTTAAACCTCATTCTCCATTGATCACGTTCCCTTCTGAACTGTCTCAAAGTAGACTACTGGTATCGTCTTCTGCTCAAACGGAACAAGAAAAAGACAGTGCGGCGACCTCATCGACGGAAGATTCACCTATTGCGAGGCAATGGTCCGAAGGTAGACTCGATTTACTGGACAACTACTGTCAAGCGGTAAGTGACTCTCTCCAGACAAATGAGAAAGTGGCGCTGCTCTCGGAAAAACTAGTGGAAGAGCAACGTCGATGCTCCGAGTTGAGCTATCAACAGAAGACTATCCATAAAGAACAACTGGATCATTCCATGTTGTTGATGGAGATGGCCAGTGAGCTCTCTGAGCAACTCTATTTGGCAAAAGACCAAAACAGAGCTCTCAAATTTCAGTTACAAACATGGGCAAATGGTTTTAACCCACCCGAAAAGGAAGCGCAAGAAGAAAATGAGACCCCAAAGCGTCCGAGGGAGCGCCTATCACAAAAAAAGCGAACTCCACCTTCAACGAATCCTCATGATCGCAGAAGAATCTTTTTAGATGACGATTGCTAAGTTCTAGTTTCTATTAGTATTAAATTATTTGTATTATTTTGTCGATATGTTTATGTCTGTCCGATCATAACGTCAATCAGATTAATTGTTAATTGTAATTGGTTTGAGCGCTTATCAAAAAAAAAAAAAAGCGAACTCCAACCTCAACGAACTTTCATGATCGCAGAAGAATCTCTTTAGATGACGATTGCTAAGTTCTAGTTTCTATTAGTATTTATTTATTTGTATTATTTTGTCGATATGTTTATGTCCGTCAGATCATAACGTTAATCAGGTTAATTGTTAATTGTTAATTGTAAATGGTCTAAACCCCAATCCAAGTTCCCAAGGCTTGGCATAGATTTGAGTGACGCCTTACTGGCCTCCTCATCCTCTATGAGTGGTGAGGGGGCCAGCAATGGTTTTTTTTTTTTTTCTCTTATTTCTTTTTTTCTTTTTCTTTTACTCTAATATGAAATATTTTTGAACAAAATGTGATTATTGATTTAAAAAAAAAAAAAAAAAAAAAAAATGTAAATGAATAATAATAAAAAAAAAAAAAAAAAAAAACATGCCTTGGGAATACAACCAAAGCCCCAATTAATCGGTCCTTTCTTTTTTCCTTCTTGTCAAGTGATCGCTCCACTCGTCGATCACCAAAACCGATTGTATTTATATCTGTTCTTTTCTCAACGATCGGCTATACCGATCAATTTTTTTTTAAAAAATAATTGTTTTCTTCTTCTCGACGATCAGATCCAATTGATCGACCTTTTCTTTTTTTTCCTTTATTCCTTCCATCCCTCCCGCTCCCCTTATTTTAATAAAAACAAGATCAGCTCAGCTTGATCGTTAAACTTTTTTTATTTTTTTATTTATTTTTTTTTTTATTTAAACTGATTGTATTTATATCTGGTTATTTTTCTCAACGATCGGCTATGCCGATCGACCTTTAAAATAATTGTGTAATCTTCTATTACAATTCTCTTTCTGTTCTGGTCTGTTACTTCATTTGTCTTGTTTAACTTCAGTTATATCCATTTTACTTTTTATTGTTTCCCATCTACTTTTTATTTTCTATTAGTTCTGGTCAGAAACTCCTGGGCAGCAAGAAGGAAAGCAGTTTAGTACTTCTGGGTGTTTGGCATCACCCCCCATAGTGAGCAAGTACAACAGGTAGCATTGGTAGTCTGTTGATCCTGAGTGATCCCAGCTACAGTTTTGTTTTTCTTTCTTTTTTTTAGAAGAAGATCAGGACATCCAAGCACTGCTGGATAGTTGCTGAATGCAGGGCCTGCCTGTGGCATTATAATAACAGGCTAAGTCATTTGTAGTTCATAGTTTACCTTTGATTTTATAACTTCACATAGGTACTATGAACGATGAGAGATCCAGTGGGATCACTCAGGGTCTAGTAGAGACCACCAATGTTGTGCGTTGATAGGCAAGGTGATCAACCTTGACATTCTTTCTTTTCTCTCCTGTTGTGACAAACACAAAATACACGCACAGCTTACAGTGTGTTCTTTGTGTATGTTTTCTTCAGGTGTGAGTAGTTCTTTTGTTCTTGCTCTTCAGGGAGGGCCTTAGCCAAAAGCTAACAGTCCAAATCTCACCTGGAAATTCAACTCTCTTCTTCTTCTCGACGACCAGATCCAATTGATCGACCTTTTCTTTTTTTTTTCCTTTATTCCTTCCATCCCTCCCGCTCCCCTTATTTTAATAAAAACAAGATCAGCTCAGCTTGATCGTTATTTATTTATTTTTTTTTTTTTTTGTTGGTCCTAGTCAAGACCTTAAACTGACTAATCGGTCTTAACTTTAACTAAGTGAATGAACCCTTTCCGTTTTCCTTTTCCCTTTATTACTCTCTATCTGGTCTGTTATGTCATAAATCTCATTTAATTTTATCATTCATTTTAATTTTCACTGTTTCCCATCTACATTTTATTTTCAAATAGTTCCGGTCTGTCTCTAATTTTTAAATAAAACTGATCATGTTAACTCAATATTTTTTCTTATGTGCAAGAGATACCAACACGCAAGAGATACCAACGCACATACGAGATACCAGCACTTCCGAGATACCGACACAAAAGAGATACCAAGACACTTAAGATACCAGCAAGGACAGTGAGAGGTAGAATGAACTCTCCTCCTTGTGTCCGATCCTGATTATTTTTTGTTGAATTGGTAGTGTTACCTCAGTTTGCTACTCTCGTATCTGTGTTGTGTTAACTCATGTAAGTGATCTTAACTCCTGTTAAATAAAAAAAAAAAATTTCAAAAAAAAAGAAATTAAAAAAGAAGAATTTTCAAATGAAGTTATATCAACCCCTGCCACCCATTATGATCAATTCCGCTTGTTTTTTTTTTTTTTTTTTTCTTCTTTCTTTTCTTCAAATATAAAAAAAAAATTAAAAAATATAAAAGATGAAACAATGTTATCATTGTTTTTTTTTATCGATCGACTATGTCGATTACTTCCAGTTTTCCGTCCTGGTCAAGACGCTAAACTGATTGTTTTTTTTTTTTAAAAAATTAATAAAAAGAATATATAAAAAAAAAAAAAAAAAGAATAAACAATGTTATCATTGTTTTTTTTTTATCGTTCGACTTTGTCGACTAATTTCTATTTTCCGTTTCTTTTCTTTAAAGAATAAATAAAAAGAATTTAAAATAAAAAAAAAAGAATAAACAATGTTATCATTGTTTTTTTATCGATCGACTATGTCGATTACTTTCTATTTTCCGTCCTGGTCAAGACGCTAAACTGATTGTTTTTTTTTCAAAATTAATAAAAAAGAATATAAAAAAAAAAAAAAAAAAAAAAGAATAAACAATGTTATCATTGTTTTTTTTTATTGTTCGACTTTGTTGACTAATTTCTATTTTCCGTTTTTTTTCTTTAAAAAATAAATAAAAAGAATTTAAATAAAAAAAAGAATAAACAATGTTATCATTGTTTTTTTATCGATCGACTATGTCGATCACTTTCTATTTTCCGTCCTGGTCAAGACGCTAAACTGATTGTTTTTTTTTCAAAATTAATAAAAAAGAATATAAAAAAAAAAAAAAAAAAAGAATAAACAATGTTATCATTGTTTTTTTTTATCGTTCGACTTTGTCGACTAATTTCTATTTTCCGTTTCTTTTCTTTAAAGAATAAATAAAAAGAATTTAAAATAAAAAAAAAGAATAAACAATGTTATCATTGTTTTTTTATCGATCGACTATGTCGATCACTTTCTATTTTCCGTCCTGGTCAAGACGCTAAACTGATTGTTTTTTTTTCAAAATTAATAAAAAAGAATATAAAAAAAAAAAAAAAAAAAAAAAAAAAAAAAGAATAAACAATGTTATCATTGTTTTTTTTATTGTTCGACTTTGTTGACTAATTTCTATTTTCCGTTTTTTTTCTTTAAAAAATAAATAAAAAGAATCTAAAATAAAAAAAAAGAATAAACAATGTTATCATTGTTTTTTTTATCGATCGACTATGTCGATCACTTTCTATTTTCCGTCCTGGTCAAGACGCTAAACTGATTGTTTTTTTTTTCAAAATTAATAAAAAAGAATATAAAAAAAAAAAAAAAAAAAAGAATAAACAATGTTATCATTGTTTTTTTTTATCGTTCGACTTTGTCGACTAATTTCTATTTTCCGTTTTTTTTCTTTAAAAAATAAATAAAAAGAATTTAAAATAAAAAAAAAAAGAATAAACAATGTTATCATTGTTTTTTTTTATCGATCGACTATGTCGATTACTTTCTATTTTCCGTCCTGGTCAAGACGCTAAACTGATTGTTTTTTTTTCAAAATTAATAAAAAAGAATATAAAAAAAATAAAAAAAAAAAAGAATAAACAATGTTATCATTGTTTTTTTTTATCGTTCGACTTTGTTGACTAATTTCTATTTTCCGTTTTTTTTCTTTAAAAAATAAATAAAAAGAATTTAAATAAAAAAAAGAATAAACAATGTTATCATTGTTTTTTTATCGATCGACTATGTCGATCACTTTCTATTTTCCGTCCTGGTCAAGACGCTAAACTGATTGTTTTTTTTTCAAAATTAATAAAAAAGAATAAAAAAAAAAAAAAAAAAAGAATAAACAATGTTATCATTGTTTTTTTAACGATCGACTATGTCGATTACTTTCTATTTTCCGTCCTGGTCAAGACGCTAAACTGATTGTTTTTTTTTTCAAAATTAATAAAAAAGAATATAAAAAAAAAAAAAAAAAAAAGAATAAACAATGTTATCATTGTTTTTTTTTATCGTTCGACTTTGTCGACTAATTTCTATTTTCCGTTTTTTTTCTTTAAAAAATAAATAAAAAGAATTTAAAATAAAAAAAAAAAGAATAAACAATGTTATCATTGTTTTTTTTTATCGATCGACTATGTCGATTACTTTCTATTTTCCGTCCTGGTCAAGACGCTAAACTGATTGTTTTTTTTTTCAAAATTAATAAAAAAGAATATAAAAAAAAAAAAAAAAAAAAGAATAAACAATGTTATCATTGTTTTTTTTTATCGTTCGACTTTGTCGACTAATTTCTATTTTCCGTTTTTTTTCTTTAAAAAATAAATAAAAAGAATTTAAAATAAAAAAAAAAAGAATAAACAATGTTATCATTGTTTTTTTTTATCGATCGACTATGTCGATTACTTTCTATTTTCCGTCCTGGTCAAGACGCTAAACTGATTGTTTTTTTTTCAAAATTAATAAAAAAGAATATAAAAAAAATAAAAAAAAAAAAGAATAAACAATGTTATCATTGTTTTTTTTTATCGTTCGACTTTGTTGACTAATTTCTATTTTCCATTTTTTTTCTTTTTAAAAATAAATAAAAAGAATTAAAATAAAAAAAAAAAAAGAATAAACAATGTTATCATTGTTTTTTTTATCGATCGACTATGTCGATTACTTTCTATTTTCCGTCCTGGTCAGGACGCTAAACTGATTGTTTTTTCTTTAAAAATAAATAAAAAGAATAAAAAAAAAAAAAAAGGAATAAACAATGTTATCATTGTTTTTTTTTTTTATCGATCGACTATGTCGATTACTTACTATTTTCCGTCCTGGTCAAGACGCTAAACTGATTGTTTTTTCTTTAAAACAATTAAAAAGGTTTAAAAAAAAAAAAAAAAAAAAAAAAAAAAATGAATAAACAATGTTATCATTGTTTTTTTTTTTCTATCGATCAACTATGTCGATTAATTTCTATTTTCCGTCCTGATCGAGACGCTAAACTGACTGTTTCCTTTTTTTAAATAATAAATAAGAAAAAAAAAAAAAAAAAAAAGAGCATCTCCCTGCTATCCCTCATATCCCCACAATAATATTATACCTTATCATTTTCTCTTTCCTTTTCTGGTCTTTTTTTTTTCTTTTTTTTCCTTTTTCATACAACGTTTTTTATTTATATATATATATATATTTTTTTTTTTTTTTTTTTTTTTTCATGTTTGATTATTTCCTCTTCATTTTTTTTTTTTTTTTTTTCTTTTCTTTTCTTTCTTTTTTTTTTTTTTTTTTTTCTCTGCCTCTCTCTTAATTCTGTTCGTTTCTTTGAAACGAAAATTCATTTGAATATTATTCCTTGGTCAGCAACCATCATTGTCGCCCTTTGGGCCTGTTAAAAAAAAATAAAAATAAAAAGAAAGTTTACATCGGGAATAGGGCAGGAGCCAAAAGCTCCCAGTCCGTTACTTCCCACTTTATCGAAATTCACAGGCAGGCCCTGCATTCAGCAACTATCCAGCAGTGCTTGGATGTCCTGATCTTCTTCTAAAAAAAAGAAAGAAAAACAAAACTGTAGCTGGGATCACTCAGGATCAACAGACTACCAATGCTACCTGTTGTACTTGCTCACTATGGGGGGTGATGCCAAACACCCAGAAGTACTTAACTACTTTCCTTCTTGCTGCCCAGGAGTTTCTGACCAGAACTAATAGAAAATAAAAAGTAGATGGGAAACAATAAAAAGTAAAATGCATATAACTGAAGTTAAACAAGACAAATGAAGTAACAGACCAGAACAGAAAGAGAATTGTAATAGAAGATTACAAATAAAAAAATGCAAGTATCACCTACAACTACGAGTACTGCAACTGGAAATATTACTGCGCGGAAAAAACCGCACTAATTTCCAAATCTGCAAAAAACCGCACTAATTTTTCCACGCAGTAATATTTCCACCGCACTAATATTTCTGCTCAGAATCGACTTTTTTCCAGCTGCATTTTTCTGCTGGTGCCTTATACAGCAAAAAAACAACCAAATTTTTTTCTACCACCAAGTGGAAAAAACTGCACTAATTTTTTCTCAAAAAAACCGCACTAATTTTTCCGCGCAGTAATATTTCCCCGCAGTAATTATTCAGCGCAGTAATATTTCCAGTTGCAGTAGTCTTTTTACTCCTCTTATTAAACCCCTTATCCCTACCCTTAATTATATCACCCCTCTTTGTCCTCTAGCCTCAATTCCTCCGACAATGCCGCAGAGTGAAGCTCTCGACCGCACGCCGACCAAGATTTTACGACAAGAGAGTCACGTTATCTCCGTTAGAGAGAATACACCTATTGCGAGACAATGGTCCGAGGGTAGGATTGACTTACTCGAGAACTACTGTCGAGCAGTAGATGACTCTCTCGAAACAAACGAGAAAGCGGCAGAGCTCTCAGAACAACTTTTGGATGCCCAACTTCGCCTCTCGGAGCTGAATCACCAACGGTGTACAACTCACGCAGAGCAGCTTGAGCAATCCATGATGTTAACGGGACTGGCGAGCGATTTAAATGTTCAACTCGCCTTGGCACGGTCTCAAATTGCGGCCCTGAAGTTCCAATTAGCTTCATGGGCAGAAGGTTTGAGTCCGCCAGACACAGAAGAACATGAGGAAATTGAAACTCCGCCGAGAAAGTCTGAGCGTTCAACTCTGAAAAAACGGACCCCTCCATCAAGATATCGTTATAATCGAAGGAGATGTTCTGCTGATGACGTTCACGGTGACTCCACCCCCTTGTAATTCTCTTTTTCCTTACTTTCACATCACTTTGTTTATTTAGTTTATTAGCTTATTTATTATTTATTATTTATTGTTCGTTTTGTTTGTAATATTTTGTCGATATGTTTATGTCCGTCAGATCATAACGTTAATCAGATTAATTGTTAATTGTAAATGGTCTAAACCCCAATCCAAGTTCCCAAGGCTTGGCATAGATTTGAGTGACGCCTTACTGGCCTCCTCATCCTCTATGAGTGGTGAGGGGGCCAGCAATGGTTTTTTTTTTTTCTCTTATTTCTTTTTTTCTTTTTCTTTTACTCTAATATGAAATATTTTTGAACAAAATGTGATTATTAATTTAAAAAAAAAAAAAAAAAAAAAAAAAATGTAAATGAATAATAAAAAAAAAAAAAAAAAAAACATGCCTTGGGAATACAACCAAAGCCCCAATTAATCGGTCCTTTCTTTTTTCCTTCTTGTCAAGTGATCGCTCCACTCGTCGATCACCAAAACCGATTGTATTTATATCTGTTCTTTTCTCAACGATCGGCTATACCGATCATTTTTTTTAAAAACAATTGTTTTCTTCTTCTCGACGATCAGATCCAATTGATCGACCTTTTCTTTTTTTTTCCTTTATTCCTTCCATCCCTCCCGCTCCCCTTATTTTAATAAAAACAAGATCAGCTCAGCTTGATCGTTAAACTTTTTTTTTTTTTTTATTTATTTATTTTTTTTTTTTTTTTTATTTAAACTGATTGTATTTATATCTGGTTATTTTTCTCAACGATCGGCTATGCCGATCGACCTTTAAAATAATTGTCTTCTTCTTCTCGACGACCAGATCCAATTGATCGACCTTTTCTTTTTTTTTCCTTTATTCCTTCCATCCCTCCCGCTCCCCTTATTTTAATAAAAACAAGATCAGCTCAGCTTGATCGTTATTTATTTATTTATTTATATTTTTTTTTTTTTTGTTGGTCCTAGTCAAGACCTTAAACTGACTAATCGGTCTTAACTTTAACTAAGTGAATGAACCCTTTCCGTTTTCCTTTTCCCTTTATTACTCTCTATCTGGTCTGTTATGTCATAAATCTCATTTAATTTTATCATTCATTTTAATTTTCACTGTTTCCCATCTACATTTTATTTTCAAATAGTTCCGGTCTGTCTCTGATGATAAATAAAACTGATCATGTTAACTCAATATTTTTTTTATTATGTGCAAGAGATACCAACACGCAAGAGATACCAACGCACATACGAGATACCAGCACTTCCGAGATACCGACACACAAGAGATACCAAGACACTTAAGATACCAGCAAGGACAGTGAGAGGTAGAATGAACTCTCCTCCTTGTGTCCGATCCTGATTATTTTTTGTTGAATTGGTAGTGTTACCTCATTTTGCTACTCTCGTATCTGTGTTGTGTTAACTCATGTAAGTGATCTTAACTCCTGTTAAATAAAAAAAAAAATTTCAAAAAAAAAGAAATTAAAAAAGAAGAATTTTCAAATGAAGTTATATCAACCCCTGCCACCCATTATGATCAATTCCGCTTGTTTTTTTTTTTTTTTTTTTTTTTTTCTTCTTTCTTTTCTTCAAATATAAAAAAAAATTAAAAAATATAAAAGATGAAACAATGTTATCATTGTTTTTTTTATCGATCGACTATGTCGATTACTTCCAGTTTTCCGTCCTGGTCAAGACGCTAAACTGATTGTTTTTTTTTTTTTTTTTTAAAAAATTAATAAAAAGAATATAAAAAAAAAAAAAAAAAGAATAAACAATGTTATCATTGTTTTTTTTTTATCGTTCGACTTTGTCGACTAATTTCTATTTTCCGTTTCTTTTCTTTAAATAATAAATAAAAAGAATTTAAAATAAAAAAAAAGAATAAACAATGTTATCATTGTTTTTTTATCGATCGACTATGTCGATTACTTTCTATTTTCCGTCCTGGTCAAGACGCTAAACTGATTGTTTTTTTTTTTCAAAATTAATAAAAAAGAATATAAAAAAAAAAAAAAAAAAAAAAGAATAAACAATGTTATCATTGGTTTTTTTTTTATTGTTCGACTTTGTTGACTAATTTCTATTTTCCGTTTTTTTTCTTTAAAAAATAAATAAAAAGAATTTAAAATAAATAAAAAAGAATAAACAATGTTATCATTGTTTTTTTATCGATCGACTATGTCGATCACTTTCTATTTTCTGTCCTGGTCAAGACGCTAAACTGATTGTTTTTTTTCAAAATTAATAAAAAAGAATATAAAAAAAAAAAAAAAAAAAGAATAAACAATGTTATCATTGTTTTTTTTTTATCGTTCGACTTTGTCGACTAATTTCTATTTTCCGTTTCTTTTCTTTAAAGAATAAATAAAAAGAATTTAAAATAAAAAAAAAAAAATAAACAATGTTATCATTGTTTTTTTATCGATCGACTATGTCGATCACTTTCTATTTTCCGTCCTGGTCAAGACGCTAAACTGATTGTTTTTTTTTTTTCAAAATTAATAAAAAAGAATATAAAAAAATACAAAAAAAAGAATAAACAATGTTATCATTGTTTTTTTTATCGTTCGACTTTGTCGACTAATTTCTATTTTCCGTTTTTTTTTTCTTTAAAAAATAAATAAAAAGAATCTAAAATAAAAAAAAAGAATAAACAATGTTATCATTGTTTTTTTATCGATCGACTATGTCGATCACTTTCTATTTTCCGTCCTGGTCAAGACGCTAAACTGATTGTTTTTTTTCAAAATTAATAAAAAAGAATATAAAAAAAAAAAAAAAAAAAAAGAATAAACAATGTTATCATTGTTTTTTTTTATCGTTCGACTTTGTCGACTAATTTCTATTTTCCGTTTCTTTTCTTTAAAGAATAAATAAAAAGAATTTAAAATAAAAAAAAAGAATAAACAATGTTATCATTGTTTTTTTTTATCGATCGACTATGTCGATCACTTTCTATTTTCCGTCCTGGTCAAGACGCTAAACTGATTGTTTTTTTTTTCAAAATTAATAAAAAAGAATATAAAAAAATACAAAAAAAAGAATAAACAATGTTATCATTGTTTTTTTATCGTTCGACTTTGTCGACTAATTTCTATTTTCCGTTTTTTTTTTCTTTAAAAAATAAATAAAAAGAATTTAAAATAAAAAAAAAGAATAAACAATGTTATCATTGTTTTTTTATCGATCGACTATGTCGATCACTTTCTATTTTCCGTCCTGGTCAAGACGCTAAACTGATTGTTTTTTTTTTTTCAAAATTAATAAAAAAGAATATTAAAAAAAATACAAAAAAAAAAAGAATAAACAATGTTATCATTGTTTTTTTTTTTATCGTTCGACTTTGTCGACTAATTTCTATTTTCCGTTTTTTTTCTTTAAAAAATGAATAAAAAGAATTTAAAATAAAAAAAAAGAATAAACAATGTTATCATTGTTTTTTTTTATCGATCGACTATGTCGATTACTTTCTATTTTCCGTCCTGGTCAAGACGCTAAACTGATTGTTTTTTTTTTCAAAATAAAAAAAAAATATTAAAAAAAAAAAAATAAAAAAAAAGAATAAACAATGTTATCATTGTTTTTTTTTTATCGTTCGACTTTGTTGACTAATTTCTATTTTCCGTTTTTTTTCTTTTAAAAAATAAATAAAAAGAATTTAAAAAAAAAAAAAAAAAAGAATAAACAATGTTATCATTGTTTTTTTTATCGATCGACTATGTCGATTACTTTCTATTTTCCGTCCTGGTCAAGACGCTAAACTGATTGTTTTTTTTTTCAAAATTAATAAAAAAGAATATAAAAAAAATACAAAAAAAAGAATAAACAATGTTATCATTGTTTTTTTTATCGATCGACTATGTCGATTACTTTCTATTTTCCGTCCTGGTCAAGACGCTAAACTGATTGTTTTTTTTTTTCAAAATTAATAAAAAAGAATATAAAAAAAATACAAAAAAAAGAATAAACAATGTTATCATTGTTTTTTTTATCGATCGACTATGTCGATTACTTTCTATTTTCCGTCCTGGTCAAGACGCTAAACTGATTGTTTTTTTTTTCAAAATAAAAAAAAAATATATTAAAAAAAAAAAATAAAAAAAAGAATAAACAATGTTATCATTGTTTTTTTTTATCGTTCGACTTTGTTGACTAATTTCTATTTTCCGTTTTTTTTCTTTAAAAAATTAAGGGAAAAACTATAATTCCACAAAAAAGTTTCTGAAATGTCCGATCTCAACATGAAAGTTTCCGAAATGGACAGCTCCACACAAAAAAGTTTCCGAAATGGACAGCTCCACACAAAATAGTTTCCGAAACGGACAGCTCCACACACGAAAGTTTCCGAAATGGACAGCTGTTTTTTTTTTTTTTATAGCTTACTGCCAGTGCATTTCGGGGTCGCCCAAAGTCATGGGGATTTTTTTTTCTCCCAAAAAAAAATTTTTTTCCTACGTAAGGCAAGGCCATCCGACGAGATGAGTGAAATACACCGAACCTGTGTGACCTGGGCCTGGGCCTGACTGCGCCCCTGGATCGGCATAGCTCGGTATGTGTGCAGGGCCAGGTATAGGGATGGACGAATTTCGGGTAGAGACACCCGACTTGTCAGCTCATACAACCATGAGAATTCAGAGTGTATTAAAATACTAGAGGTGCATCACAAGCGTCAGATAGGAGACAAGAGAAATCCAACATCATGAATCTTTAGAAGAGTGATACAGCTCGGTATGTGTGCAGGGCCGGGTCACCTACGCAGAGACAAGTCTCCGCTACACGTCGTACCAACCAAGATGAGGTATGAGAGCGCAAAAACCAAGTGTACATGATCAGCGGCCTAGGGCTTGACATGAATAGCTGTGGAGTGGCGAAACCATTTAGTGTTCTCAAGTCTGAGATCACCTCACTGAGCCACACAGTACTGTCCTTTCGGAGTTTCTGTGAAAGTAGCCCACGGAACACTTTTCTAAAGATTCAATCAGCCGAACTAATCCGCTACTAACTTTCACTTGATTAGCGAGCTACTAGTATATATTATTATGTCACCTGTTGAAAAGGGAGTACTAAGAGGTTGATTCAGGCCCTGCACGTATTAGTTGTAATTACAGCACTTGCTTTACCTTAAATTACTCCTTCCCTCATTGAGAACCAACCCATCTCGGCCATCCCGGTGTATTTGGGAACGAAGAAAAACCTTGTTTTCTTACCGAACAGCGAAAAATCCGAATATCACTTTCAGTGAATAGCGAAAGAAAAACCTTTCCGTTTACTGAACAGCGAAAATGAAATTACCTACCATAGCAATTTTATGCGGGAAAAAAAAAGTTGTTCACTAGCGAAAAGTTTTTTTGGGTGCAGGCAACGGAGAAAAAAAAAAAAAAAAATTCATTTTGCCAACAAAAAAAAAATTTTTTTTTTTGCTGTCCATTTCGGAAACTTTCGTGTGTGGAGCTGTCCATTTCGGAAACTATTTTGTGTGGAGCTGTCCATTTCGGAAACTTTTTTGTGTGGAGCTGTCCGTTTCGGAAACTTTCATGTTGAAATCGGACATTTCAGTAACATTTACGTGGAATTAGAGGTTTTCCCAAAAATTAATAAAAAGAATTTAAAAAAAAAAAAAAAAAAAAAGAATAAACAATGTTATCATTGTTTTTTTTATCGATCGACTATGTCGATTACTTTCTATTTTCCGTCCTGGTCAAGACGCTAAACTGATTGTTTTTTTCAAAATTAATAAAAAAGAATATAAAAAAAATAAAAAAAAAAAGAATAAACAATGTTATCATTGTTTTTTTTTATCGTTCGACTTTGTTGACTAATTTCTATTTTCCATTTTTTTTCTTTTTAAAAAATAAATAAAAAGAATTAAAATAAAAAAAAAAAAAAAAGAATAAACAATGTTATCATTGTTTTTTTTTATCGATCGACTATGTCGATTACTTTCTATTTTCCGTCCTGGTCAGGACGCTAAACTGATTGTTTTTTCTTTAAAAAAATAAATAAAAAGAATAAAAAAAAAAAAAAAGGAATAAACAATGTTATCATTGTTTTTTTTTTATCGATCGACTATGTCGATTACTTACTATTTTCCGTCCTGGTCAAGACGCTAAACTGATTGTTTTTTCTTTAAAATAATTAAAAAGATTTAAAAAAAAAAAAAAAAAAAAAAAATGAATAAACAATGTTATCATAGTTTTTTTTTCTATCGATCAACTATGTCGATTAATTTCTATTTTCCGTCCTGATCGAGACGCTAAACTGATTGTTTCCTTTTTTTAAATAATAAATAAGAAAAAAAAAAAAAAAAAAAAAAAAGAGCATCTCCCTGCTATCCCTCATATCCCCACAATAATATTATACCTTTTCATTTTCTCTTTCCTTTTCTGGTCTTTTTTTTTTCTTTTTTTTCCTTTTTCATACAACGTTTTTTATTTATATATATATTTTTTTTTTTTTTTTTTTTTTTCATGTTTGATTATTTCCTCTTCATTTTTTTTTTTCTTTTCTTTTCTTTCTTTTTTTTTTTTTTTTTCCCTCTGCCTCTCTCTTAATTCTGTTCGTTTCTTTGAAACGAAAATTCATTTGAATATTATTCCTTGGTCAGCAACCATCATTGTCGCCCTTTGGGCCTGTTAAAAAAAATAAAAATAAAAAGAAAGTTTACATCGGGAATAGGGCAGGAGCCAAAAGCTCCCAGTCCGTTACTTCCCACTTTATCGAAATTCACAGACCAGAACAGAAAGAGAATTGTAATAGAAGATTACAAATAAAAAAATGCAAGTATCAACACATAATCAAGATACACCAGCAGCTAACAAACAACATAAAATTGAAGATCAGTTGCCAGAGTATTTCAACCATGGTAGAATACTCGCCCCTCTGGCAGGGATTATCCCAGACTTGTCCTTTAATTTAGTTGGACACCATGGCTTACAACCCTTCCAGAGGGAAGCACCATTATGACTTCTATTTTTTTTCTTCAAGAAAATCATAAGGTGGTAACAAAGAAAAATGCTAAGAGGAACCCCTTATTAACACCTAAGACATCTAAACTGCAGCCCAGCTTATGCCCAATGCACTAACAGGTCATTCCCTCACACTCAGATCAAAAAATCAAAGTTCAGAGTGCATCTTAGCATGAATGAGAGAATTTCCTCCCGCTTTTTTTGAACAAAAGGGATAGAAGAGGGGATAGAAAACGAACATAACAATAAGATTCTAAGTGAGAAACACTTAGCAGAAACACTTAGCAGCTTTTAAGGAGCATTTAGACCACTCCTTCCACTGTCCTTGGACTTGTAATTTATTCAAAGAGTTCAGTAGTTCATCTGTGGCTTCCACTTCAAAACGCTTAAGGAGATCGGGGCGAGTAGTACGTAGATCGCGCAATCGGTGACCAAGACCAGCTGATTGCTTCGCGAGAGAACGGTAAGAAAAAAACTTAATAAGGCGCTCCCATTCAGCAGAAGCTGAAAACTTTTTCGACCAATTGGACGATTTCTCCATAATAACATTGTAGACACCGTGCATGTCAGAGTCCTGTGAGGATCTGAGTATGTCTAGTTTAATTGATTGCGCTTGTTTATATAGCGTCTCGACTCTTTTGTGTCTGAGACCAACAGTGTTCTTTGAACCGGTAAAAAGGATGACTGTGTTCGCAGAGCGGACAAATCCCCACCATTTCTTCAAAAAAGGTTTAATAATTTTGTCCATTTTTTTGGCAAAAGGGAGAGATAAGTCATGGATATAAAAAAAATAAAAAAAAAAGAATAAACGAATTTCGATAAAGTGGGAAGTAACGGACTGGGAGCTTTTGGCTCCTGCCCTATTCCCGATGTAAACTTTCTTTTTATTTTTATTTTTTTTAACAGGCCCAAAGGGCGACAATGATGGTTGCTGACCAAGGAATAATATTCAAATGAATTTTCGTTTCAAAGAAACGAACAGAATTAAGAGAGAGGCAGAGGAAAAAAAAAAAAAAAAGAAAGAAAAGAAAAGAAAAAAAAAAATGAAGAGGAAATAATCAAACATGAAAAAAAAAAAAAAAAAAAATATATATATAAATAAAAAACGTTGTATGAAAAAGGAAAAAAAAGAAAAAAAAAAAAGACCAGAAAAGGAAAGAGAAAATGAAAAGGTATAATATTATTGTGGGGATATGAGGGATAGCAGGGAGATGCTCTTTTTTTTTTTTTTTTTTTTTTTTTCTTATTTATTATTTAAAAAAAGGAAACAATCAGTTTAGCGTCTCGATCAGGACGGAAAATAGAAATTAATCGACATAGTTGATCGATAGAAAAAAAAACTATGATAACATTGTTTATTCATTTTTTTTTTTTTTTTTTTTTTTAAATCTTTTTAATTATTTTAAAGAAAAAACAATCAGTTTAGCGTCTTGACCAGGACGGAAAATAGTAAGTAATCGACATAGTCGATCGATAAAAAAAAAACAATGATAACATTGTTTATTCCTTTTTTTTTTTTTTATTCTTTTTATTTATTTTTAAAGAAAAAACAATCAGTTTAGCGTCCTGACCAGGACGGAAAATAGAAAGTAATCGACATAGTCGATCGATAAAAAAAACAATGATAACATTGTTTATTCTTTTTTTTTTTTTTTTATTTTAATTCTTTTTATTTATTTTTTAAAAAGAAAAAAAATGGAAAATAGAAATTAGTCAACAAAGTCGAACGATAAAAAAAAACAATGATAACACTGTTTATTCTTTTTTTTTTTATTTTTTTTATATTCTTTTTTATTAATTTTGAAAAAAAAAACAATCAGTTTAGCGTCTTGACCAGGACGGAAAATAGAAAGTAATCGACATAGTCGATCGATAAAAAAACAATGATAACATTGTTTATTCTTTTTTTTTTTTTTTATTTTAAATTCTTTTTATTTATTTTTTAAAGAAAAAAAAACGGAAAATAGAAATTAGTCGACAAAGTCGAACGATAAAAAAAAACAATGATAACATTGTTTATTCTTTTTTTTGTATTTTTTTATATTCTTTTTTATTAATTTTGAAAAAAAAACAATCAGTTTAGCGTCTTGACCAGGACGGAAAATAGAAAGTAATCGACATAGTCGATCGATAAAAAAAACAATGATAACATTGTTTATTCTTTTTTTTTTTTTTTTTTTTTTAAATTCTTTTTATTAATTTTTTAAAGAAAAAAAACGGAAAATAGAAATTAGTCAACAAAGTCGAACGATAAAAAAAAACAATGATAACATTGTTTATTCTTTTTTTTTATTTTTTTTTTTTAATATTTTTTTTTTATTTTGAAAAAAAAAACAATCAGTTTAGCGTCTTGACCAGGACGGAAAATAGAAAGTAATCGACATAGTCGATCGATAAAAAAAAACAATGATAACATTGTTTATTCTTTTTTTTTTTTTTTTTTTTAAATTCTTTTTATTTTGTTATGTTATCATTGTTTTTTTTTATCGTTCGACTTTGTTGACTAATTTCTATTTATTTTCCATTTTTTTTCTTTTTAAAAATAAATAAAAAGAATTAACCCTTACACCACCGGAGCTGATATATCAGTCTGAAAAAAAAGTTTTTTTTTGCTAAGTGAAAATTTTGCATTTCTGAGTACAACGATTTCACGGGAGAGGTATTATTGCGATGTCTTTTATGTTCCTTACGTGTTGCGCCGCAATAGTTTTTATTAAATGGTAAATTTTCCATTTGCTAAAGCTGGCCAAAATCAACTTGGGAAATATGTCGGTCCACAGTTCTGATGAGGATGCAACAGTATTTGCTAATCCATCGTCGGTGTGCTCCGATTCGTCACTTGACGAAGTATCTGACCCCAAATAGGGAGGGGAGGTAACAAGGGTTACCAAGAATAAAAACGCGTTTCCAAGAAACGTTAAAGATAAGAGTTGCACGCAAGTCGGAGCTGCAGGTTTTTGAGTTTTTCTTCGGATAATCAGTTTTCCAGCTGATGAAGAAAAACTCTGAGGTCTATGCCTCACAGAGGGGAAGAAAATTTAAAACCAGTACGCAGGAGCAAGGGCCTTTGTTGGCACAACACTACTGACGCGCCTCCCAATAAAATCTAATCTGGGGGATTCCTGGGGTTTGAATGACATACTGCTGACCCCCCTGTTGTTCTTTCCGCAAGTGTTTTCACGTAATCGCTTTGCCAAAATACTGAGGAACTTACACTTCTCTGCGATATTACCTGCTCCCGAGCATGAGGATCCGAAGTGGAGACGTGTATTTTGAATTCCTTTATCCTGATGCGACGTGGGCATGGTGGAATTTGGACGGATAGTAGTGAATTTGGCTGGAGAAGCAAGAGATTCTTATCTTTCAAATTGGCTTTGTTTTGGGCAGCTTATAGATACATTTAAACGTACCAGAGCGGCACCAACACTATTAATAACACCATCAGTACCGCCTTCTCCACAATCAGTATCAATCCCTGATCGCCTCAAGCCAGCTTTGGGACACTACCCCGGAAAGATGGAAAAGGCTCGTCGGTGTGCAGTTCGCGCAAAGCGCGCACAATCACTAGATTACTGTGAGCGATGCAACCAAGCGCTTTGTGCTTACCCATATTTCAAAAGGTATCACATCCTCCAAAACTACAAAATTCCTTGTGATGTTCCTAAACCGCCAACTTCCCAAAAATCCAGTATGCCAGGCTGGTGGGGTAAAGAGGTGGAAGTTTATAGATCCAGCCCAACACGGTCTGATCTGAGTAGCTGCACTGTAACTAATGAAGTTCCATGATCTGGGATCGATGTTATTTATATTTTTCGAGCTTATCAACCCCGATGCGGTAATCCTCCTGTGTGTCTGAACCTCCTGTGCCATGATGCGGGTTGTTTGTGTATTTTCCGCTACCACAGAGGGCTTTTACAAGCTCAAAAAACAGGGGAAAAATCTGATTTTTCGATTTAATATCGGCCGTGATTTGGCATTCTCTTTACTTGGGCTCCCTCTGACATGATGTTGCGCAGAAACATCATCCCTTTCAAAATACGGGAAGGGAATAACATGCAGCTGCTATGAATGGAAACCGTTGAGTACGTTATTGCGACACTGCCGACTTTGTTAGTTCTGCTGAATGTGCAACAACGCACCAAGGTACGCACCGTTAGGTGTGTAGGTGACAGGTGCTATTGACCCGTAGGAGTAGTTGTGTCCGGTTTGGTACATAGGTTTTCTGGGGGGGTACCTTTTCTCTTTTTGAAAAAACAGTAAAATTTTGGACCCGTCGTTTTGGGGGTTCTTACGGTGGTGTAAGGGTTAAAATAAAAAAAAAAAAAAGAATAAACAATGTTATCATTGTTTTACAGGGGGAAAGTTTGGTTTGTATCCCCTGGGTGTTTAGCGTCACCTGTTGAGGTGTCGTTTCTTTGAAACGAAAATTCATTTGAATATTATTCCTTGGGCAGCAACCATCATTGTCGCCCTTTGGGCCTGTTAAAAAAAAATAAAAATAAAAAGAAAGTTTACATCGGGAATAGGGCAGGAGCCAAAAGCTCCCAGTCCGTTACTTCCCACTTTATCGAAATTCATGTATTCTGTTTACTTCTATCCCTTTGTTTTTTTTTTTTTTTTTTTTATTTCAAACAGGACAGCAGGGGGAAAGTTTGTTTCGTACCCCCCGGGTGCTTAGCGTCACCCTCCATGCGATGCTTGCGCAGGGAGAACCAAGGGTCGAGAACCCTGGAGATTACCTTTGTTTCTTTTTGTGACTGGATTGCAGTGGCGCAACCCATCACCCCACCTGAATTTCGATAAAGTGGGAAGTAACGGACTGGGAGCTTTTGGCTCCTTGGTATCTTTTTATTTTTTTTATTTAAAGAAAAAAGCAGGCTAAGTCGCCTGAGCTGGCATCGCCAGAATATTTAACTTCACATGGCAATGTCAGCTCGTGAAGGGATCCAGTTGGATCAAAGGTTTTCTCCCCCCCACTCTATTTATCGTCATTGGTGCGCACCTTCGAACAGGAAGGCCAACACTGACGGAATTTTTTACTTCTCTTCCCAGGGTTGAACCTTGGGAAAAAAACAAACAATAAACACAGTGTAGACAAACACCCGCCGGACATCTGCAGAGCAGCGATCGATGTCGATGTCTTCGTTGTCGAACTTCCTGGCGTTTATGTTTTTGTTTTTAACAACAACACAACACCAACTAACAGGTTTGTCTCATTGCCCGTTCTTTCTTGTTTCCCTTTGCCGCCGGAAGAACGAAGGTCGACGGAGGTCCGAAGCATTGCTTGCGATGATGTTCCGGTATGTGTTGCGTCTCTGTTATTTGTTTGTTTCAACTCAATTGGTTCATCTCAGGTTTTAGAAGTCTTCGTCCTGTTCGTTGGGAAGGGCCTGAATCAAAAGTTCACTGCCCCTATTCCTCTCCCAAATTTCTTATTCAGCTCGCCACATGACTGTGTGACATTATTGCTACATTGTAGCTCCCCTACAAAAACCTTATTTTTTGCAGTTGTCTTTTGGTTGTAGCAACTTTTATTTTATGCTTTTCTAATGTCCCAAAGTTGGTTTATTTTACTTTTTTAAATGCCCCTATTCCTCTCCCAAATTTCTTATTCTTTATCGATCGACTATGTCGATTAATTTCTATTTTCCGTCCTGATCGAGACGCTAAACTGATTGTTTCCTTTTTTTAAATAATAAATAAGAAAAAAAAAAAAAAAAAAAAAAGAGCATCTCCCTGCTATCCCTCATATCCCCACAATAATATTATACCTTTTCATTTTCTCTTTCCTTTTCTGGTCTTTTTTTTTTCTTTTTTTTCCTTTTTCATACAACGTTTTTTATTTATATATATATATATATATATATATATATTTTTTTTTTTTTTTTTTTTTTTTTCATGTTTGATTATTTCCTCTTCATTTTTTTTTTTCTTTTCTTTTCTTTCTTTTTTTTTTTTTTTTCTCTGCCTCTCTCTTAATTCTGTTCGTTTCTTTGAAACGAAAATTCATTTGAATATTATTCCTTGGTCAGCAACCATCATTGTCGCCCTTTGGGCCTGTTAAAAAAAAATAAAAATAAAAAGAAAGTTTACATCGGGAATAGGGCAGGAGCCAAAAGCTCCCAGTCCGTTACTTCCCACTTTATCGAAATTC
Source organism: Flectonema sp. DT1601 (assembly GCA_964019425.1). Lineage (NCBI taxonomy): Eukaryota > Euglenozoa > Diplonemea > Diplonemida > Diplonemidae > Flectonema > Flectonema sp. DT1601. The sequence continues at coordinate 235,687 of OZ025854.1, read as the reverse complement.
ATTAAACTCCATGTTAACCTTGACAATAACAAATGTTGGACAGACCAAGCCTTCTGAGACCCATACAGTGGCATGGCGTCGACTTTTTTTAAAAAATTCCTGGTAAAAGTGGTCAGGCGCTCTCGCAATTTCTGTTCTTTGGCGTTCGGCTCAAACCAACGCCCGAGGTATTTGAACTCTCCAGCTTCCTGGAGATTCGTAATCGGAACATTGTTAATCTTCAGGTCCGGGTTAGCTGGTTTCCCTTGTACAAAGCTGTGGGCAATGCATTTCTGGGGTTTCGCTTTCATACCACGAGACCAGGAAAGAAACTGTTCGAGCGACTTGATTAGCAATTTTGCCCCCGCCTTTGATGACGTGGTAAGTTGTAAATCATCAGCAAAAGCTGCAACTAATAGTTGGAGGGATTTATTGTTAAACTCGTAGGCTTCCTGTTGATGAACTGCTAAGGAAAAGAGCAGTAGTTGGAATACCAAATTAAAAAGGGTTGGGGAGGAAACGCAGCCTTGAAAGACACCAACTTCAAAAGGGATAGTGGGCGTCAGGCCTTCTCCAACTCTGATTTGGACGCGCATGGAGGAATAATACCTTTTATAGAAACCGATTATTCTTTCGTGAATTCCGAAATATTTTAAAGCAAAGAAAATTAATTGATGTTTGACTGATCCGAAAGCATCTGCCAAATCCACCCAGACAATTGTTAGGTTTTTCCGGAGAGCTTTCACTTCTTTAAAAATCTCTGAGGTGATCGTGGCATGTTCGATACACCCAGAGACACCTTTCCTAAAGCCTTTTTGAAAATTAAATTTAGAAAGAGTGTGGTTTGCGACGGCTTCCTGAATGACCGTATTAAAAATTTTCCCGTCGCAGTTGCCCACAGCTATCGGTCTCGTTTTCGAGATGTCTTTCCCATCGGAGTTGGGCTTTGGGAGCATTGTTACAAATGCTAAGCCCCAACTATCCGGATAGGCCTTGAGTTCGAAAATTCTCTTTAATACCTTGTAAAGTGCTTCCATAAAAGTTGGGACCTTTTTCCATACAACATAAGGTATGCAATTGGGACCAGGGGCACATTTGTTTTTTTTCTTTGATAAGAGAATACCAAACTGTTCGAAGCTCGGGAACTGGATATCATCCATTGTCTTGTAGTCAGACTTAGGTAAAAAAGAGGGATGGGTGAAATCAGTTTTTTTTTTTTCATTGTCACAATAATTGTTTTTAAAATGTTCAATTATTTTTTCCTCTGGAATATCAAGGGAGGGGGGTTGAGGATCTTCTTTTTGGAGTTCTTCTTTTATGGCAGTAAACGGATTTTGACGAAATTTATCTTGTAATTTTTTGAATAAATTTTTCTTTTCTAAATTCCGATACATTCGGAAAATCCTTTTCATTCTCGTTCTTGCCTCTTTCCATTTGACAGCGTTCTCTATAGAAGGCCCAGATTTGCGGAGCTCCTGTCTTAGCTGTTTCATTTCCAGACGACATTCACGTTTTTCTTGGTCGAGGATGACCTCTTCCCTTGATTTCTGTTTGCGGGGTAAATTCCGCTTTGTTTCTTCAAAGAAACTGCTACAAATTTGATAAACCGTTTTGAGTAGTTTATCAAGTTGGTCGGCAGGTTTTAAAGAGTTTTCTGTTTCGACGGTGAAAGTTTGGAGTTTTTCTGTAGCAGAAACGTCGATGTCCTTCCATTCAGTTCCAAAAGATCGGAATTTGAGACGAGACGGGTGTAACGGGGTAAAAGTGGGTGTTGTAGAGTTACAAGGAACGAAAGCTGTTTGTGAAGTTTTAAAATCTACAGATTCTCCTACAAAGGGAGGTTCCAGGTCTGAATTATTCCCTGTGAGGGGAGACAGAGGTGTACCTTTACATGTACCGTTAGCACAGTGTTTCGCTCTCGTAGCGATACTTTTGAAAAGCTTACCACATTCTGGACAAGGTAAGTGGTAACAATCTTTAACTTGGGAGTGGGTAGATGGGGGAAAACGTGACTTATAGTCCTTAAATTCTTTACTAAACTTACAGTTACGTCTAAAATGCGCAACTGGACCTTTGAGGTATGTCTCAAAACATAAAGGACATTTGGCTACTAAAGTTTTATCCCCATCCAGAGCCGATCTCGAAATAGCCTCTTGTAAAGCCTCGGGGGCTGGGTTGGCTGAGAGATGGTTGCCAGTATCTTTATGACACCGCCGGCCCGGTGTTTCTTTTTTTTTTTGTTGTGAAGTAGCAATAATAAAAAAAAAAAAAAAATAGAAAAGAGAATGGCTCAGAAACAATATCGATGAGTTAAGATCTTTTTTTTTAAACTAATTCTTTTTTTTTTAATTTCGGGCAGCTAACCCTAGAGTTTTTTTTTGGTAAATACTGTTTAAAGGAAAACGAGCTACGCTCCAAAACAGAAAAATCGGAGTAACTACTTGTTTATGAGTTAAGTTACCAGGTGAGATTTGGACTGTTCCCAGACTTGTCCTTTAATTTAGTTGGACACCATGGCTTACAACCCTTCCAGAGGGAAGCACCATTATGACTTCTATTTTTTTTCTTCAAGAAAATCATAAGGTGGGAACAAAGAAAAATGCTAAGAGGAACCCCTTATTAACACCTAAGACATCTAAACTGCAGCCCAGCTTATGCCCAATGCACTAACAGGTCATTCCCTCACACTCAGATCAAAAAAAATCAAAGTTCAGAGTGCATCTTAGCGTGAATGAGAGAATTTCCTCCCGCTTTTTTTGAACAAAAGGGATAGGAGAAGGGATAGAAAACGAACATAACAATAAGATTCTAAGTGAGAAACACTTAGCAGAAACACTTAGCAGCTTTTAAGGAGCTGAAAAGCAAAAAAAATATCTAAGTGAGAAACACTTAGTAGAAACAATTTGTAGCTAATTAAGCTGAAAATAAAAAAATAAAAAATTTCTAAGTGAGAAATACTTAGCAACTTTTAGAACAAATATTTCAGTAAATAACCTGTAATGATTAAACCATTACAGGTTTGATGTCAAAACTGACAAGGACTGAGTTGAATTTACCAGGTGGGATTTGGACTGTTAGCTTTTGGCTAAGGCCCTCCCTGAAGAGCAAGAACAAAAAAACTACTCACACCTGAAGAAAACATACACAAAGAACACACTGTAAGCTGTGTGTGTATTTTGTGTTTGTCACAACAGGAGAGAAAAGAAAGAATGTCAAGGTTGGTCACCTTGCCTATCAACGCACAACATTGGTGGTCTCTACTAGACCCTGAGTGATCCCACTGGATCTCTCATCGTTCATAGTACCCTGTGTGAAGTTATAAAATCAAAGGTAAACTATGAACTACAAATGACTTAGCCTGTTATTATAATGCCACAGGCAGGCCCTGCATTCAGCAACTATCCAGCAGTGCTTGGATGTCCTGATCTTCTTCTAAAAAAAAGAAAGAAAAACAAAACTGTAGCTGGGATCACTCAGGATCAACAGACTACCAATGCTACCTGTTGTACTTGCTCACTATGGGGGGTGATGCCAAACACCCAGAAGTACTAAACTGCTTTCCTTCTTGCTGCCCAGGAGTTTCTGACCAGAACTAATAGAAAATAAAAAGTAGATGGGAAACAATAAAAAGTAAAATGGATATAACTGAAGTTAAACAAGACAAATGAAGTAACAGACCAGAACAGAAAGAGAATTGTAATAGAAGATTACAAATAAAAAAATGCAAGTATCAACACATAATCAAGATACACCAGCAGCTAACAAACAACATAAAATTGAAGATCAGTTGCCAGAGTATTTCAACCATGGTAGAATACTCGCCCCTCTGGCAGGGATTATCCCAGACTTGTCCTTTAATTTAGTTGGACACCATGGCTTACAACCCTTCCAGAGGGAAGCACCATTATGACTTCTATTTTTTTTCTTCAAGAAAATCATAAGGTGGGAACAAAGAAAAATGCTAAGAGGAACCCCCTATTAACACCTAAGACATCTAAACTGCAGCCCAGCCTATGCCCAATGCACTAACAGGTCATTCCCTCACACTCAGATCAAAAAATCAAAGTTCAGAGTGCATCTTAGCGTGAATGAGAGAATTTCCTCCCGCTTTTTTTGAACAAAAGGGATAGGAGAAGGGATAGAAAACGAACATAAAAATAAAATTTTAAGTGAGAAACACTTAGCAGAAACACTTAGCAGCTTTTAAGGAGCTGAAAAGCAAAAAAAAAATCTAAGTGAGAAACACTTAGTAGTAACACTTTGTAGCTAATTGAGCTGAAAATAAAAAAATAAAAAATTTCTAAGTGAGAGATACTTAGCAACTTTTAGAACAAATAATTAAGTAAATAACCTGTTGAAATGGTAGTTAATGTAACCATTACAGGTTTGATGCCAAAACTGACAAAGAATGAGTTAAGTTACCAGGTGAGATTTGGACTGTTAGCTTTTGGCTAAGGCCCTCCCTGAAGAGCAAGAACAAAAAAACTACTCACACCTGAAGAAAACATACACAAAGAACACACTGTAAGCTGTGTGTGTATTTTGTGTTTGTCACAACAGGAGAGAAAAGAAAGAATGTCAAGGTTGGTCACCTTGCCTATCAACGCACAACATTGGTGGTCTCTACTAGACCCTGAGTGATCCCACTGGATCTCTCATCGTTCATAGTACCTATGTGAAGTTATAAAATCAAAGGTAAACTATGAACTACAAATGACTTAGCCTGTTATTATAATGCCACAGGCAGGCCCTGCATTCAGCAACTATCCAGCAGTGCTTGGATGTCCTGATCTTCTTCTAAAAAAAAGAAAGAAAAACAAAACTGTAGCTGGGATCACTCAGGATCAACAGACTACCAATGCTACCTGTTGTACTTGCTCACTATGGGGGGTGATGCCAAACACCCAGAAGTACTTAACTGCTTTCCTTCTTGCTGCCCAGGAGTTTCTGACCAGAACTAATAGAAAATAAAAAGTAGATGGGAAACAATAAAAAGTAAAATGGATATAACTGAAGTTAAACAAGACAAATGAAGTAACAGACCAGAACAGAAAGAGGATTGTAATAGAAGATTACAAATAAAAAAATGCAAGTATCAACACATAATCAAGATACACCAGCAGCTAACAAACAACATAAAATTGAAGATCAGTTGCCAGAGTATTTCAACCATGGTAGAATACTCGCCCCTCTGGCAGGGATTATCCCAGACTTGTCCTTTAATTTAGTTGGACACCATGGCTTACAACCCTTCCAGAGGGAAGCACCATTATGACTTCTATTTTTTTTCTTCAAGAAAATCATAAGGTGGGAACAAAGAAAAATGCTAAGAGGAACCCCCTATTAACACCTAAGACATCTAAACTGCAGCCCAGCCTATGCCCAATGCACTAACAGGTCATTCCCTCACACTCAGATCAAAAAATCAAAGTTCAGAGTGCATCTTAGCATGAATGAGAGAATTTCCTCCCGCTTTTTTTGAACAAAAGGGATAAGAGAAGGGATAGAAAACGAACATAAAAATATAATTTTAAGTGAGAAACACTTAGCAGAAATACTTAGCAGCTTTTAAGGAGCTGAAAAGCAAAAAAAAAATCTAAGTGAGAAACACTTAGTAGTAACACTTTGTAGCTAATTGAGCTGAAAATAAAAAAATAAAAAATTTCTAAGTGAGAGATACTTAGCAACTTTTAGAACAAATAATTAAGTAAATAACCTGTTGAAATGGTAGTTAATGTAACCATTACAGGTTTGATGCCAAAACTGACAAAGAATGAGTTAAGTTACCAGGTGAGATTTGGACTGTTAGCTTTTGGCTAAGGCCCTCCCTGAAGAGCAAGAACAAAAAAACTACTCACACCTGAAGAAAACATACACAAAGAACACACTGTAAGCTGTGTGTGTATTTTGTGTTTGTCACAACAGGAGAGAAAAGAAAGAATGTCAAGGTTGGTCACCTTGCCTATCAACGCACAACATTGGTGGTCTCTACTAGACCCTGAGTGATCCCACTGGATCTCTCATCGTTCATAGTACCCTGTGTGAAGTTATAAAATCAAAGGTAAACTATGAACTACAAATGACTTAGCCTGTTATTATAATGCCACAGGCAGGCCCTGCATTCAGCAACTATCCAGCAGTGCTTGGATGTCCTGATCTTCTTCTAAAAAAAAGAAAGAAAAACAAAACTGTAGCTGGGATCACTCAGGATCAACAGACTACCAATGCTACCTGTTGTACTTGCTCACTATGGGGGGTGATGCCAAACACCCAGAAGTACTAAACTGCTTTCCTTCTTGCGGGGTTTCTGACCAGAACTAATAGAAAATAAAAAGTAGATGGGAAACAATAAAAAGTAAAATGGATATAACTGAAGTTAAACAAGACAAATGAAGTAACAGACCAGAACAGAAAGAGAATTGTAATAGAAGATTACAAATAAAAAAATGCAAGTATCAACACATGATCAAGATACACCAGCAGCTAACAAACAACATAAAATTGAAGATCAGTTGCCAGAGTATTTCAACCATGGTAGAATACTCGCCCCTCTGGCAGGGATTTGAGTGACGCCTTACTGGCCTCCTCATCCTCTATGAGTGGTGAGGGGGCCAGCAATGGTTTTTTTTTTTTTTTTTTTCTCTTATTTCTTTTTTTCTTTTTCTTTTACTCTAATATGAAATATTTTTGAACAAAATGTGATTATTAATTTAAAAAAAAAAAAAAAAAATAATAATGTTAATGAATAATAAAAAAAAAAAAAAAAATAAAAAACATGCCTTGGGAATACAACCAAAGCCCCAATTAATCGGTCCTTTCTTTTTCTTTCTTGTCAAGTGATCGCTCCACTCGTCGATCACCAAAACCGATTGTATTTATATCTGTTCTTTTCTCAACGATTGGCTATACCGATCATTTTTTTTAAAATAATTGTTTTCTTCTTCTCGACGATCAGATCCAATTGATCGACCTTTTTTTTTTTTTTTCCTTTATTCCTTCCATCCCTCCCGCTCCCCTAATTTTAAATAAAAACAAGATCAGCTCAGCTTGATTGTTAATCTTTTTTTTTTTTTTTTTTAATTAAACTGATTGTATTTATATCTGTTTATTTTTCTCAACGATCGGCTATACCGATCAACCTTTAAAATAATTTCTTCTTCTCGACGATCAGATCCAATTGATCAACCTTTTCTTTTTTTTCCTCCATTCCTTCCATCCCTCCCGCTCCCCTATTTGTAATAAAAACAAGATCAACTCAAAAATCTCCACCCTGCCGATCGCCTCACGCCTCCCGTCACCCCCTCTCTCAGCACTTCCAGACGAGCCACGTTCGCTAAGTCGGCCAGCAGCCGTTCCGCGTCCTCCAGGCTTTCGACAGCCGGTAATCTCGACATCAGCATGCCGAGCTCTCTTAGGCGCGCCTGCGCTTCGTGTGCCTGTGGTCGGGGGTTCGTTCCTGCCTTCGCTTCCAGCAGTTCTCTGTAGTGCTCCCGTCCGCCCCTCCGCCCCACCAAGCGTCTACGTCGATGGAGGACAATCCTCCCATCAACGGACCCATCTCCGGCTGTGCGTCGTCGCCTCCCCCGCCACCGGTAGCCGGGGGGCCTTCGTTTCCCGCAACCAGGCGACGTAACTGCGCCTCCAACTCTGCATTCTCAGTCTCTTCTCGTACCCTCTGCCGTAAGTTAGCCAGCTCTCCTGAGTTTGCGTAGGAAGATGAGACGGGGTTGGGCACCGACTTGCGTAGGAAGATGAGACGGGGTCTGCCCAGGAAGCTAATTGGAACTTCAGGGCTGCAATTTGAGACAGTGCCAAGGTGAGTTGAACATTTAAATCGCTCGCCAATCCTGTTAACTATATGGATTGCTCAAGCTGCTCTGCGTGAGTTGTACACTGATGGTGATTCAGCTCCGAGAGGCGAAGTTGGGCATCCAATAGTTGTTCTGAGAGCTTAGCCGCTTTCTCATTTGTTTCGAGAGTCATCTACTGCTCGACAGTAGTTCTCGAGTAGGTCAATCCTACCCTCACCATTGTCTCGCAATAGGTGTATTCTCTTTAACGGAGATAACGTGACTCTCTTGTCGTAAATTCTTGGTCGGCGTGCGGTCGAGAGCTTCACTCTGCGGCATTGTCGGAGGAATTGAGACTAGAGGACAAAGAGGGGTGATATAATTAAGGGTAGGGATAAGGGGTTTAATAAGAGGAGTAAAAAGACTACTCGAAGTTGTAAAGAGCGAGAGATAGTTCTTTGCTATCTTCATCATAGTAACAGAATCATACAAAAGTGGGGTTCGAGGGGAAACTTGTTGACTAAAGTGGGTCATGTGGGGACGCGCGGCACGCAAACTCTCGACCTCCTGTTGAGTATAGAAAAGTCTTATTTTATTTGTTATTAAGAGGCGAAAAAGTCTGACAAAATTATGTTAAGGTGTAAACTACACTAAATCAAGACCAAACAATTATCTCAGATACTCTTTAAACATCAATATTTTCACTCTTTAATACTCCTTGAACTCCTAAGGGATTAATATGTACAAAATATTATAAATAAGTGTACCGATATACTTCAGCGTCTAAAACATAAATGTAAATTTATGCGAAATAGCTATCGGGTCGGAATGCTTCATTCTGAATTGAAATACAACTCGCAGAGTGCATTTCAGTTAAGGGAGGGATATTTTCCCTTTAGGAGTGGGAAGGAAAGATGTTGTAAATAAATATCGACTTCAAAGTACCGTACCAATGGAAACAAGGATTAATCAAGCCCATGTTCAAGGCTGGAAAACCTCGTAATGAGCAAAAGAGTTTCAGACCAATAACGCTCACCTCGGTTGTTGGGAAACTTGCAGAGAGGCTCGTGTATGACCGACTCATGCACTGGCTCACAAAACATGGTATTCTTATCGTTTGATTTTACTGCTGCGTTTGACAGGATCAACCATAAGATACTGTTATTAAAATTAATAAAGATGGGTGTTCCGAATGTTATTATCAGATGGATCACAGACTTTCTTACAAACAGGAAGGTTAGAGTCAAAGCGAATGGTTATCTTAGCGACTTCCGTACTCTGGCTAAGGGGTTCCACAGGGATCGATCCTGGGTCCTCTTCTTTATCTTATCTACGTTGATGACCTCTGCAAGATTTTGGAACTGGAAAAAGAAACAACGACGTCAGCTCTGTATGCGGATGATACAGCGTGTGCAGTATCTGGACATAACATAGAAGAAGCTCTTTCAAATGCGCAAATCATACTTGACAAAGTGGACCAATGGTGTTCTGACAACGACATGGCCTGCTGGTGTCCCGTCAGAACCTGACACTACCCAGCGCGTGAACCTATCTAAGATTAGGGGTCACATGAATGTCCTTAGTTTCTGTTCTGCCTTCTTTGTGTATTACTTTATATTATTTATACAGGTACTGTACAGACATAGAAAGCAAATTATCACTTTTACGTGGAACCAGTGATATACACAAGTATACGATTCGAGCTGATAAAGTTTCCTTCAACAGACACTAAGACAATATGCGTTACGGGGAACGACGCCTGGATCCAGTCTCAAGGGATGGATCTCAATACACCTACAATGAGTTTATAAACTACTACGGTCGAGAGAAAGGCCTGTCACTTTGGGAAAAAGCGGGCAGGAGAAGTCAGCACGAGTACTCTAGGGGTATGAAGGTAAGGGCTTTGACAAAACTGAAGGGAGACAATGGTCAGATTGTTAATGCGGGTGACATCGGATATGTAACTGAACTTCCTGGACCGTACTCGAATATTGATGATGGTGCAGTGGCTGAGGTTTTAATTGAGGGAGTTAGATTCGACGCACAGCCCGACATGATTGAGCCAGCGAGCCGCCGGCCAAACAACCACACGCAGCAGGGATCCCGGCCAGCTCCACGTGGTGACAGAGAAGAGCGCAGGTCTGACCCCTCCGAGCCAAAGAGCAAAAAAACATATTCAAAGCAGGAATTTGTGGACTGCTACGGGCCTAAAAAGGCAAATCAGCTATGGAGACAGTCCGCCCCGCAAGGCAGAGAAGAACGCAAAGAAGAACGCAAAGAAGAATACCGTAGTGACCCTGGTGAACCAAAGAGCAAAAAGAAGTACACTAAACAAGAATTTATTGCACTCTACGGACCAGCAAAGGGAAACAGTCAGTGGAAAAAGGCTAAAGATAGCGAATCTGGGGTATGTGAAATTACTTATTGCAGTGTTGTGAAGTATTATTAGAACTTCTTGATTTGACTTAAAAAATCAAAATCGATGAGTGTCGAAACTTGTTCTGCAACCCACAACCACAACTTACGCAACACAGGAGAAGAGACGCGACCCAACTGACCCTATTAAGCAGGATGAATACCTTCAGAGTGAATTTATCGATCTTTATGGGAAGAAAAAGGGACTTTCGATCTGGAAGCAGGCTGGTGTATGTTTTTCTTCAGTTTTTTTTTATTATTTTTTTTTTTTTTTATTGTGAAGAAACCTTGTACAGAAGAAAACATAAAAACATCCACTTACAGGAAACCCGTTCGGATCCGAAGGAAACAAGCAAGAAAACCTACACCATTAACGAGTTCTACGAGCTTTATGGAAAGCGCGAGGGAAAAGCTCTTTGGGAGAGTGCTGAGCCTGTATGCAACACTGCCTTTTATTCCTTACTGACTCTTTTTTTTATCAGAATTGTACTGATGTGAACTTGCCATACCAAACAAACAGGAACGCCGTCGTGATCCAAGTGAAAAAGGAAAGAAATTATACACAAAGAGTGAGTTTATGGAATTCTATGGAAAGAAGGGACTTGCTCTCTGGAAGAAGGCGGGTGAGGTGAAAGATAAAATAAAGTACGTTGAGATTGTTAAAGAGACTGAGGATGAGTCATTAGGATGGGGGCGTCTTGGAACAGTTGTCGTAATGGTTTCTGATGACAGTGTTGCAGCAGCAGCTGGTCTGAAGAGTTTTTGTAAAATTGTATCAATCAACGGAGAGGCTGCGACAGAACAAAACATTCCAACTCTCATCAAATCTAAAACTCTTAAAGTCGGAATCCTCACCGTTCGTAAGGATGGTGGCCACCTCTTCACTTTTGGTGAGTTCATTAAGTTTTACGGACCTGAGAAGGGTAAATTAGCCTGGAAAAAGGCTGCTGCTCGCCCAAAACAATCTAAGGAGGAATCCGAAAAGAAAGAGAAAACTGAAAGCGAGGAAGAGAAAGAAGAAGAGGTGAAGAAAGAGGAGGAGAAGAAAGAGGGAGAGAAGAAAGAGGGAGAGACGAAGGAGGAAGAGAAGAAGGAGGAAGAGAAGAAAGAGGAAACAGCAAAACCAGAAGAGGACAAAAAGGAAAGCGAATAAGTACACCCACCCACCATTAAAAATGGAAGGAAATACAAAAAAACAAAAAAATTAAAAGACACGCTTAATTTCTACGCAAATAATTGAAAAAAAAAAACCAATAAAATGCTTTCTCGCATACTTAACCATGGGTAGTGTAAAGGACGAAAATTAGCCACAGGTGTGCTCAATGATTTACGCAACCGAACGCTTTTTATTTTTTTCTTCTTTTTCCCTCCCCTCTTTTTTTTCTCCCCAACGTCTAGCAAAAACTGACATGTGACGTGCTTTGCTGTTTCTCATACAGAAAATGAGAAGAATCTTCTTGGTGGTAACAATACAGACCTGTGATGGGTGACGTAGCTCCTTCAGTTTACCAAATGGGAGTAATTTGGGGAAAAAGAAACAGACAAAAAAAAAAAAAAACAAAAAACGACGAAGTGAGGAAGATAAACAAGAGAAAGGCAACCTAGTACAATATAAATTTAAAAAAAAAAAAAAAAAAAAAAATGCTTTCTTTATAAACTTAAGCAGTGTGATGGCTTACAGCCTTTGTGTCTTCAATCTAAGCAAGCGAACGCTTTCGGTTTTCTTTTTTCTTTTTAAATGTGAGACACTCGTTCAATCTATTTTCTCATAGAATGAATGAAATTGAGTTCAATAAATAACAATTAAAAAAAGAAAAAAAAAAAAAAAAAAAAGTTCTTTTAAGTTCTTCCTTCAAAAAAAATAGTAATAATAATACGCAAAGCTAGTCTGTTCGATTATGAACGCTTCACGAGTATTGATTCAATTTAATGACATGATTCACGCTGTTTATTAACTTCACAGTTTACTCGCTAAACAAAAACTCACCAAAAAATGGAAAGACGCAGTGACCCAAACGATTTCAAGAAGTACACCTACGATGAGTTCTGTACTTTCTACGGACAGCAGGAGGGAAGAAAGTTGTGGGAAAAAGCCGGACCTTCTCACCAGTACCGTGTTGGTATGAAAGTGAGAGCCTTAACCAAATTAGCTGGTGATCGTGATCAGGTTGTTAACCAGGGCGATGTTGGTACTGTGACCGCATTACCAGGTCCTGGATCTGCTGTTGAACTCGGTGCCGTAGCTGAAGTTCTCATCAGAGGAGTTCGTTTTGACGCCCAGCCAGCTATGATTGAACCAGCTGAACGCGTCGGGGGTAACAACAGAGATTTCAACAACAACAACAACAACAACAACAGCCACTACAACAGAGGTGCCTCGATGGACCGCCCACGTAACGATCGCAACAACCGTATGAATGACCGTAGCGACAACCGTGGTGACAACCGTGGTGACAGCCGTGGACCACGTGGTAGCGAAGAGCGTCGTACTCCTCAAGGAGACAACAAGTCTTACACTCGCAGGGAATTCCTTACCTATTACGGACCTCAGAAGGGTGCCGATTTGTGGAACAAATCGGGAGGGCTTAGTGGTGGTAAGGGTCGCAACAACAGCAGACCTCAGAAGGAGGAGAAGCGCGCTGACCCATCTGAATCAAGCGGGAAAATGTACACAAGATCTGAATTCCTTTCTGTCTACGGGCCAAAGCAAGGAGCCGCCGTGTGGAAAAAGGCTGGTAAAGCTGTTGCCGCTAAAGAAGAGAAGCGTGTTGATCCTAACGAGCCTGGAAGCAAGAAAACCTACACCAGAGCTGAATTCCTGAAATGTTACGGTGACAAGGGAGCTGCCATTTGGAAGAAGGCTGGAAAGGCAGCTGGAAACGCCGCCGTGAAGGATGACAGACGCAGAGACCCTAACGAGCCAAAGAGCAACAAGACTTACACCAGACAGGAATTCATTGACTTGTACGGAAAGAAGGACGGAGCTGCCTTCTGGAAGAAGGCTGCACCAGCAGCTGACAAGCCAGCAAAGGATGACAAGCGCAGTGACCCTAACGAGCCAAAGAGCAAGAAGACTTACACCAGACAGGAATTCATTGACTTGTACGGAAAGAAGGACGGAGCCGCCTTCTGGAAGAAGGCTGCACCAGCAGCTGACAAGCCAGCAAAGGATGACAAGCGCAGTGACCCTAACGAGCCAAAGAGCAAGAAGACTTACACCAGACAGGAATTTATTGACTTGTACGGAAAGAAGGACGGAGCTGCCTTCTGGAAGAAGGCTGCACCAGCAGCTGACAAGCCAGCGAAGGACGACAAGCGCAGTGACCCTAACGAGCCAAAGAGCAAGAAGACCTACACCAGACAGGAATTCATTGACTTGTACGGAAAGAAGGACGGAGCTGCCTTCTGGAAGAAGGCTGCACCAGCAGCTGACAAGCCAGCGAAGGATGATAAGCGCAGTGACCCTAACGAGCCAAAGAGCAAGAAGACCTACACCAGACAGGAATTCATTGACTTGTACGGAAAGAAGGACGGAGCTGCCTTCTGGAAGAAGGCTGCACCAGCAGCTGACAAGCCAGCGAAGGACGACAAGCGCAGTGACCCTAACGAGCCAAAGAGCAAGAAGACCTACACTAGACAGGAATTTATTGACTTGTACGGAAAGAAGGACGGAGCTGCCTTCTGGAAGAAGGCTGCACCAGCAGCTGACAAGCCAGCGAAGGATGAAAAGCGCAGTGACCCTAACGAGCCAAAGAGCAAGAAGACCTACACCAGACAGGAATTCATTGACTTGTACGGAAAGAAGGACGGAGCTGCCTTCTGGAAGAAGGCTGCACCAGCAGCTGACAAGCCAGCGAAGGATGAAAAGCGCAGTGACCCTAACGAGCCAAAGAGCAAGAAGACCTACACTAGACAGGAATTCATTGACTTGTACGGAAAGAAGGACGGAGCTGCCTTCTGGAAGAAGGCTGCTAAATCTGGTGATAAGAAGGACACCAAGAGGATTGAAACAGAAAAGCACGAATACACGATTGACAGAACCGAAGGTGAGATTGGATGGGGAAGAAGCGATAACACTATCGTCATGATTGACGAGGGAAAGGCTGCTGCCAATGCTGGAGTAAAGGCCAACCTTAGAATTATCGCTATTGACGGTAAGAACGTTACCAAGGCTTCAATTAACAAGGACCTGAAGGCCGCCGGAGACAAGTTCACCATCACCGCAGTTGATGTTAGAAGAGACCCTAATGAAGTTAACGGTGACCATTACACTAAGGGACAGTTCGCGAAATTGTACGGAGACGACGAAGGTCTTCGCTGGTGGGCCAAGGCCGACAAGTCCCTGAAGAGAAAGACTGCAAGCAAAAAGAAGAGAGCTGATAAGCAGGCTGGGGAAGAAACCGAAGAAAAGAAAACGGAATAGAGATGGCGATTATCAATTACCACGACGTGGACTGTATCAAATATCGATTTAAATAACAATTTTCTTCCCCTTTTAGCTACCCCACAATCTTTTCCGCGCGATAGGATTTCTTTATGAAATTTTCATTTTTTTTTTGTTCACTTCCCATTTCCCTTCCCCTTATTTTTGCCTGATGGCACCACAGCTCACTCAACACGCACACACTTTCAATGTAAGTAGTCCGAAATGAATGAATGGAGGGATTTGCTTCATTTTTTATATAAAAAAAAAAAAAGAGAAAAAGTAAAACGTGAGATGGAGGTCCGACAAAACAATAATTTAACTTTTTGGTCAAATGTTTATGGGGACTTTATACCAAATAATTGTTGGAAGGAAAAAAAAAAAAAAAAAAAAAAAAAAAAACAAAAAAAAAAAAAAAAGAAAAGAAAAGAAAAAGTAAGGAAGTAGTGCTCTTGCGTACCTCAACATCTGTAATTCCCTCACCGAACTTAGTCTTTGGGTGCGATAATAGTCCGTTTTATTGCTTGTAGGGGTGACAGTGGTAAGACTGCCTGAATAACAACTAACAATAGGTCTCCCTTCGCAAGACTACAGTATCAAGAAGGGTTCGCAAGAAGATGATTCTTCTTTTTTTTTTGTGTCGTTTCTTTCAATAAAATAAAATAAAATAAAATAAATAAATGAATAGTTGAATCACATTTTCTTTTTTTTTTTCCTCCTTTTAACAAACCGTTTCCTTTCATTATTTCTCTCGAGTTTTTTTATATTTTTTTTTTTTTTTCTTTTCTTGACGAATCCGAGATTTTGCACTTGTGGCTTACCTATTGTTGTCCAGTGCTCGTTGTATAAGTGTAGTCAAGCTGGTGCATGCATCCTCCCGCATATTATCGGGAGCTGTTCTGCACTTTTTTTTTTTTTTTTTTTTTTTTTTCTTTTCGCATTTTTTTTCTTCTTTTGGATTTAAAAAAAAAAAAAACAAAAAAAAAAAAAACCCAAACATAAAAAAACATTAAAAAAAAAACAAAAAACTCACCGTTAAAAAAAAAATAAAAAAACAAACAAAAAAATTAAAAAATCATAAAAAAAAACAAAAAAAAAAAACAACTATAAAAAAAAAAAAAAAACTTTTCGCATTATATTTCTATTTTCTGTTTTGGGGTATACAAAAATGGTTAAAATGGCTAACCAAAAATAGCCAAAGTCTTCTTCTTTAGAACGGGACTGCCTTCAGTTCACTAAAAGCCAAAACAGTGAAAAAGTAAAAGAGACTGTACAGGCACGGTAACTTGTAGAAGTCCGTTTGAAAAAAAACCAAAAAAAAAATAAAAACCAAAAAAAAAAAAAAACAAAAAAACTAACAAAAAAAAAAAAAAAACACGAGGGGGTTGTTAGCTCGCTTAATGTTATTTGGTATCTACATCATGTTATGAGGAACTCTGTCTTCCAAGCGGCATAATCGCTTTCTTAATGAGCAGCCAATGTATAGTGAGCCCACTCGCAAAAAAAAAAAAAATAACAAAAAAACAAAAAAACAAAACACAAACTAACAAAAGACAAAAACCAAAATTTAATAAAAAAAACAAAAACAAAAAGAGAAAAGCTGCAGTTTAGAACAAGGCGAGCACTGGCTGGCTATGTGAACTGTATGGGTAGGTTCAAGCAGGCTGCTTTCAAAAAAAAAAAAAAAAAAAAAAAAAAAAGCCAAAGACAGGCAAATTTCCCCACCCTACTCTCATTTCTCGTAGCAGACCATTACGCAAAAAAAGAAAAGAAAAAAAAAAAATGAAAAGGAAACAAAAGAATTTTCGCAATTTGTTTAATAAAACCAAAACAGACAAAAACAGAAAAAATATGGTCGGATAGCAGTAGATTATTTCTGTATGGCAAATACGTGTATAGTATTTTTGCTTTTTTAAGCTGAACCAGGATACTGGTTCTCTATTTTGTGTTTTCTTGTTCCCTGAGTACTCCCTTTCCCTTCCCATCCCTATCGTCGGCAAGTATTACGCGGAGATGAAGAATTGACATGGATAAAAAAATGAAGACAACAAATTTATTTTTTACTGTGTGGACCCGCGATCCCATTTCCCGTCTCCGTCTTTTTCTTTCTGAGGAAAATAACGATAGTTGTCTGGAGGGAAGAGTCTAGAATGACATTACAAATCTATCCGTTTCCCGATACACCAACACTGATACCGCGAAAAAAAAAAAAAAAAAAAAAAAACGAATTCCCACACATTCGTTTTAGCAACTACAATAAAGGGAAGCATCAGAGTAAAAAAAATCCTCTTGGGATCTTTTTTTTAAACATAAGATGGTTCTTATTTTTTTTTTTTTTTAAAAAAAACCTCCTCCTTACATTTCTACCGTTGGATACACACCTCTTGAAAAAAAAAAAAAAACTGGAATAAAAAAAAAAAAAAAAAAAAAAGCCTCTTTTTATTTTCATTGAAGAAAGAGTTTTTCGATCTTAGAGTGAGTCAGTGCCCATATTTTTTCTTTTTTTATTCATTCTTTTTCCCGCAATTAAAGTCTAATTAAAAAAAACTAGTTGGTTTTTTCTTACTCTTTGCGGAGTTATGTAATGCAGAGAAGAAAGAATTGTGTCTAAGCTAAAATGGAAAAAAAAAAAAAGAAATAAAAAAGAAAAAAAAAAGGAAAAAAAGAAGCAGTGTATAGCGAATAATGTGCAAGGATTATTAGAGTTAATTTATATATCTTATTTCTCTTTTTCTTTTTTTTGGGTCTTTTTTTTTTTTTTAATTTTTATTTTTTTTTATCGTCTTCGGTTTTTTTTTTTTTTCCCTTCCCCTTTAAAGAGTCATTGTAGTAAAGTGCAACAACGCGAGTTGTGCTACCGTATTGAATAACGTTTACCCTTAAGAACCTTTATTAGAAAATGTTTAACTGAGCAAGCTGACAGTACGCTATAAGTCCAACTTTATTCAGAAATGTGTATTGGGGTACGTTTGAGTAGAGGTACCCTCCCAATTAAACAAAAGAAAAAAAAAAAAGAAAAAAAAAAAAAAAGAAGACAGACAACACTAAGGAAGAAGCACACACATTTCCATAACAATGACGCGTCATCAGTCCAGCGGGCTTGTGAATATTTTTTTTTTGAAAGGTAACGCATCGATTAATCGTTATTCTCATACTGTAGCGAAGTTTAGGTTGTTTTTTAAGCACATGTTGCAAGGGAAGACCCCCTCCCTTCTCTCTTGCCAGTCAGGGTTTGATTACTACAAAACAAAAACAAAAAAAAAGGGTGTAAAATACCGGAGGCTTGTTCAAAAAAAAAAAACAAAAAAAAAAACAACAAAATAACAAAAAAAAGAGAGAAAATAAAGTGAATGATGATTTTTGCACATTGGGATAAGCATAGCTAGCTTCTCTCTTTTTTTTTTTTTTTTTGATCTTTCTTTTCCCCTATCCGTTTTTTTCTTTCTCGCGGTGGCATTCACATTCTACGTATGTTTATAAGAAACTGTATGGAGTTTTTTAAATTAACGTAATGGATTGTGTGAAAGGAATGTCTTTAGCTGTACTCTTTATTTGTTTCATTTGTTTAAGTTAAGAGTACGTGTGAGTTATTCGCTCAAGATCAGTTGAGTTTGCATGTTTTCGCTTTTTCTTTCTTTCTTTCTTTTTTTTTTTTAAATGTCGAAGAGAGTCTTTTTTTTTTTTTTTTCCCCCTCAAGTTTCTTGTTTTTCTGTGTTGGGAGAAAAAAAAACGAAAAAAAAAAAAAAAAAAAGATAACTTCGAAAAAAAAAAAAAAAAAATTAAAGTGAAATTAGATAAAGTGAAGTTTGAATTTCTTCTTTGCGTCTGAGGTAATTTTTTTTTTCTTTCTTTCTTTTTTCTTTTTTTGTTGTTCCCTTTCTTTTTCAAAAAAAAAGGGGTTTCCAACCTAGAATGTTCACTCCCGCCTTAATAACCAGAGCTCAAAGACCAATAACACACACACACGTATCACCATTCCCCATATTATTATTATTTTTTATTTTCCTCTCATTTAACTTTTTCTTTACCTCTTTATAGTGCTGTAAACAAAAGGAAGCAATACGGAGAGGCGTGTCACTCATACGTTTTCTGCGTATTTTAACTTTTGTTTGTTTTTTTTTTCTTGTTTCTCTCTCTCTTCTTTTTTCTCAGTCCCATCTTTCACGATTGAATTTTTACATGCCACTTTCTTTATTTTCCCCCTTTTTTTTACATTCATTTTACTGCCTACCTCAGCCACTGCGCCTGGTGGTTAAAAAAAAAAAAATTCTTTCTTTTTTTTTTGTTTTTCGCGCAGGTTCGCTGATATTTTTTGGTCAACGAGAGTTTTCTTAAGTAGCCCCCCCAAAATTCTCCCTAAAAAAAAAATAAAAAAAAATAAAAAAAAAAAAAGTCCCCTCAATTCGGTGGTCTGACTCGTCGACATAACACCGTTATCGAATAGCAATAAGGAAAAAAAAAAAAAAAAAAAAAACGAAATGTGAAAAGTAATTCTATCTTTAATATTCTCACAACAGGTTTATGTCTTACAACTCTTGGTTCGCATTCCGATATGAAAATTTAAAAAAAAAAAAAAAAAAAAGATCTTTTCATTCATTGCAGGTGTAATGTACACACGATATGGAGGACGGGTCAGATCCCAAACCAGAAGTAAGAGTGTTCCGATACGAAGATTATTATTGACTTCTTCATTAGAGCAGCAGCAGCAGCAACAGCAGCCACACCCATCGAAACCTCTTGGGACGGTAATCACTTTAACAAGAACTGAAAGTAGTGATGATCTATGTGAGAAATGGCTTCATGAAAGAATACTTCTTGAGAAACATGTTTCTACTTTAGTTGGAAAGGTTGATGAATTGCAAGCAAAGAATAATCAACTCATGGCTGAGAATGAGAAGCTACTCACCAGAGAGAAGGATGAATCAGATCGAACTCATCGAATTTTAGAAGAACTTCATTCCCAACAAGTAATCTTAAAAGGTGAAGTCGCTCGATTGGTTCAACAGGTTAAATTCAGAAGTAGTGAAGGAGACTCAAATGTGATTGTTTCTAAGATTAGGTTTAATAGTGAAGTTCAGTACATCGATCCTCCGTGTCAGCCAATTCGAAAGATGAAACAACCGATTCCGAAAAAAACTTTTAAAATACTCACCAGTCCTGTTATGAAATTATCTAACGAACTAATGTCTTCAGATTTACGAAATGACATTAAAGAGATGTTTAATGAATATGATACGACTCAATGTGGTCGTATTCCTCCTTCTAAAGTAGTTCAGAGTTGGAAGAGATTGGAAGACACATTCTGTCTCACTGCTGTCGAATGTCCGATTCCATTAAATACGTCGTCAGTTTGTTTTGATCAGTTTGTCGCAATCATGGGATCGCTTGCTCACAGATTAACCAATGAAAAATATGAAATTCGTTCCTGAAGAGTGTCTCTTATATAGGTTTAGTTTTTAGTTTTTTTTTTTATATTATATATTCTTTTCAGATTTAGTTATAAAAAGTTAATTATATTTTTTTTTTTTTGTATTATTTTGATAAGTATTGTGAACACACACATCCTGTTGCTGTTGCTGTTGCTGTTTCTTTTTTTTTTTTTTTTGTCTACACTTACACAAAAACCCCCCTTTCCCGTAAGACAGTTTTCTTTTTTTCTTCTTTTCTTTTTCGAATATTATTTTTTAATGTACAAACGACTATAGTTACCAGAGCTAGTAATAATTAGCAAACCTTCTTTGTTCTGAATTGGTTTCGGTTTGTGATGTTTTATGTGTTTAACGTGTGGGGGGGAGGGAGGGAGGACTGGACAAGAAATATTCATCTTATGCCAGCGTCTAATTAAAATAATTAATTTGATTTCTGATTACCAGTCAACCCGATTGCTTTATTATTTGTGACATGAAGTCTTTAACCTTGAACTACACAATCAGTAACTCCATTGCTAATACATGTCTGAAATGTCCAACACAGTTACTTCTTTTGATTAAACCCTTGGGAATGTGGTGGATGCAGTTAGCGAGCATAGACTCATCCTTGAGGTGGTACAGCCCACAAGAGTATATGTTCATAAGGAAATATTCTCATACAGCAGACTGAAGCAAAAAAAAAACCCCCCCTCGGAGTGTGGTCTTAATTTAGTTTTTTTCCTGTACATTCTTTTCGATTAATTAAAACCACGAATTAGTTTTTCTTGCAACGTTTTTCTTATTCTTGTTTTTATTTCAACCAGTATTTTCTTTTTTTCTTTTTTTTATTTAACGTACAAAGCAAACGGAAGAATTTGAATTGAATACCAACACTTGTATTATGTTTTCCCTTTTTTTTTTTTTTTTTTCTCGAAAAAAAAAAAAAAAAAGTGTAATACAATGTAGAAAATATAAAAGGAGAAAAAATAACCTGTTGCAAGTACTGCAAATATTAGTTTTAATTTAATGTAAAAAATTATCGAAATGATTTATTGTTACTTCTACATTGGAATCTCTGTGATGTGATGGTAGGCTATTATTTAATTTTTCGACTAACTAGTTTGGCTTGTTTAATAATTTTATTTTTTATTTTTTTTTCATTTTTTTTTTAATAGGAATTCAAAGTGCAAATTTATGTTGCGGTAGTCAGGAGAAAGAAGCAGGTTAGTTGAGGGGAAAAAAAAAAAAAAAAAAATAATGCCTCCGCCTGCTTCTCATATTAGTGAACTTATAGCACGTCTTCATGGAAGAGTTACTGTGGACATGCAAGTACATAGAATATTTAAAAAGAGAGAGAGTGATACTCTACTCAGTCTTCAAGTATCAAGATTACAAGAAATGATTGAGAATGAGCGAGTATCAGGTATTTATAAATCATTTTATAAAGATAGAGCTTCATGGGTTATCGACACGTTGAAAAAACACCCGTTGAAGGTCCAGTCGACTACAGCTTTGATGAAATTATGTTGTAGTGGACTGGCTTATGATAAGAATAGCTTTTTAGAAATATTGGATTCGGTTTCTGAGGGGCTTGACATTCATAAAATACCACCGGAAGTGTTTGAGACAGCTCTTCGAATGGTTGCTTCGGATAACAACATCAGCGACGACAAGGTAATCTCGACGATGCTTCACATTCTCACAGCTCCTGAAAATCCAACTTCAACTTCATACGACATAGTCTTATCAACAGCAATCGTTAAACAAGATTTTAATTGTTTATCTACAATTCTCCAACTGATGATTCGCCAAGGCGTTTTGTTCACGAATTTAAAAAATGCTGAAACGCTTTTTAAAATGCTTTGTGTTGGTGGTAGGAAATCAGATGCTGAAACGACTCTTGGGATAATTCATTCGTCGGGTTTATGTTCTCCAACAGTTATCGCAGTTGGGAAGAAATATCACATTTATGGAGAACAAGTTGTTAAAAATCTATTAAAGTTCCCAGCGTCTATTTCACGAGATTCGATGAAAAAGCTTCCTCGAATATCACTGTTAGATCCAACAAAGAAATCAGATTCAGAGCTATGTCATGAATTTAAAAAATACACTACGAGGATGACTCAGTTGCTATCAGGTAACTCAAGTCAACGTGACACAACTGTAAATGATATTTTTAAAATGGCCATTTCTTACCTTCAAAAAATGAAGCACACTGGACACACAATAGGATCGAGATGCTATCTCGAAGCAATCGTATGGTGCAAGTTGGCCGATGACTATGTTTCAGCAGTTACACTGTACGAAGAGTCTCGAGCAAAGGGAGTTTGCGATGGCAGAATAGCTTGCTCAGCAATATCTTGTATGAGGACTACAAAAAATTTTGAAATTGCGAAAACTATATTACGAGAATATAGACTTTCTCGAACAAAAAAAGAATCAGATCCCTTCGTATATGAAGCTGCCTTATTTGTTTGTCAAGCAGCTGACAACTATTCATTAGCTAAGAATATATATGCCTGGATGTTGGAGGACGGAGTGACTCCTGGTCCGCAAACATTCAAAGCTCTAATAGCAATGAGCTCGTCAATGGATAATTTCAATCATAGCTGTCAACACTTTAAAGAACATGCGGAAACTCATCGAGTGTGCCCATCGACATCATTAATAACTCCACCAAACCCACAAGTTGTATTTGTTTTTGTAAAACACGTATCTCGGCTTCACCGATGGGGTGAAATAAATCCAGTTTTAACATGGTTGGGTGATTCCCTACACAGAAACATAATACAAAACGCGCACAATGGTCAAAGCAATTCAGTTAATAACAAACTAACGAGAAAAGTATTATTAAAACAGAAAGATGATCAAAGAAAGTCTTTAGGAGCTGTTATCCACGTTGCGTGTACACAAAAAGCAATTGACGTGTGTAAAAGAAGTTTTGCACTGTCAGTGAAGTACAATATTTCACATGAAAAAAAATTGTGTATACGGAGTTTGGGACTTGCTCTTTCTGAAAAAGATGTGTTTTTTGCTGCGAGGATTCATCAAGAGTTAGTTCCAATGTCTTCGGCAGCGGAGTTGAGAGAAATATTATTTGTGACCATAAGAAAGAATAGAATTCCTCCGATTTCAATCATTTTTGAAATTTATAAGAAAGTTGAGGTTCAAAAACCTGGTCAATCAAAACAAAATCCATCAAACAATCCTTATCAGAAGATCACTCAATTACTCAATGAGACTGTAGTAGCATTTTGTAGTTTTGGTCATGCCACTAACAGGATCATTGCATTCTCATTGTTTGCACAGTCAAACGCGGGTGTGCTAAATACGAAGAAGGGATTATACACCAACAGCAGTCGTTATAGAAAAGTAATCAGACCATTACTAAGAACACAACCTGATCTAGTGAAAGACCCAGTAATATTATGTACAATCTGTGCTGTATGGAACATGCCTCATTTCGGAAAGTACATGACTAATCTGAGAACAGATCCAACGCTTAAGGAAAATCACAAACCACACCTTCCGAAGATTTACGAAATATTTGACATTGTTTTATCATCCATCTCATCAAGAGATGGTCCGCTGTATGAAGATATCACCAGAGATGCCAGTCTTTGTAATTTATTTACTCCGACGGTTGTATCTTTCATCCTACGGGGATGTATAGCTACGATGGATTTGTTTCATTTACGTGACTCAGATGGTTGCAGAGGTCTTTACTATGAACAGATGCTAAGAACATCCGTAGTCATTGTTTCTATGACAAATAGTGCAGGACAACAACAACAAGAACAGGAACAAGAACAAGGAGATGTTAAGAGTGAATCTTTAACAACTCTCACAACAGTTCTTGATGATCTCCTAACTGGTGTTTCTGATTCAGAAGCAGCTGTTGGAGAAGAACAAGTTACAAAACACATTGGAAGTTATGCTCTCATATCCCAATCACCTCTTGCAATCTCTCGTTTAATTCTAGACAGAGCAATTGTTGAGTTGCAATCAAACAGTGGATACCTTGAGAGTAATCGACCTGCTTCAAAAACACTCATCGCAGCAGTAAAACAAACAGCTGTCGCCTTTCCTGAGCTCTCTGACTGGACAGATTCGTTCCTCTCAAGTGTCGGGGCTCCAAAAGTTGGAGTTGATCGGGTGGAACAGTCTGATATCAATTTCTTAAAAAATGAAGTTCAACGGCTTCGAACTGAACTACTTCAGGAGAGAGATGTCGCTCACAAACTGAGAGCAACACTAACTGAGCAGAATCCAACGGAAGGTAACGACAATAAAGGCAGCGCAATGTTTGATGACTTGTTTGAGCCTGATAAAGTGACCAATCTGTAGTACTGACAAAAAACAAAATATGATTCCTTTCTCTGACCTGTTCATCGAACGACGTCAACATTGTCATCAGCTTCTTCTTCGGAGGATGCGCGTTATTTGACAAATCTCTTGGTGTTGTTTTTATTTATTATTACAATTCACAGTTCCCAGGATACTCAACATATGAGTGTAGCTGTGATGATTCTTTTATCCAACAGTTGAGGGTTGGTTTGTACAGATATAATTATTACTTTCATCCAATCAGTCAACATATAGGAAAGATGAGGAGGTGTTTGAGCCTTTTAAAGGACTTTAAGGTCACTCAGTCCTACCCAATTATCGACCACACATTCGATGCTGTTGTTGTTGGTGCTGGTGGTGCTGGTCTGAGAGCAGCGATGGGAATTGGAGCAGCTGGGTTTGATGTTGCATGCATAAGTAAATTGTACCCAACTCGTTCTCATACCATCGCAGCACAAGGTGGAATTAATGCGGCGCTTAGTAACGTAGAACAAGACAACTGGAGATGGCACATGTACGATACCGTAAAGGGAGCTGATTGGTTAGGTGATCAAGATGCTATTCAGTACATGTGTCAAGAAGCTCCAGCTATTGTTGCTGAATTGGAACAAATGGGAGTTCCATTCTCACGTACTCCAGAAGGATTAATCTACCAAAGAGCATTTGGTGGACAATCATTCGACTACGGAAAGCGTCAGGCCGTTAGATGCTGCGCTGCATCTGACAGAACTGGTCATGCGATGCTTCACACTCTGTACGGTCAGTCATTTCAATATGGTGTTAACTTCTTTAATGAATATTTCGCACTCGACTTAATTATGAATGATGAGGGTGCTTGTGTCGGTGTTATCGCTATGTCTATCGAAGATGGATCAATTCACAGATTCCGTTCAAAGCACACAATTCTCGCAGCAGGAGGTTACGGACGTGCGTTCTTCTCATGCACATCTGCTAAGTCTTGTACTGGTGATGGTATCGCAATGGCTGCTCGTGCTGGTCTTCCAATTGAGGATTTAGAATTCGTTCAATTCCATCCAACAGGAATATACGGACCAGGAGTTCTTATGACTGAAGGATGTCGTGGAGAAGGTGGTATTTTGATCAACTCTGAAGGAGAGCGTTTTATGGAACGTTACGCTCCATCTGCGAAGGATTTGGCATCCCGTGACGTTGTCTCAAGAGCGATGACTATCGAGATCCTTGAAGGAAGAGGTTGTGGTCCAAAGAAAGATCACGTTCACCTTCAACTTCATCACTTGGAACCTGAGATCCTTGCTGAGAAGCTACCAGGTATCTCTGAGAACGCAATGACCTTTGCAGGAGCAGATGTTACAAAGGAACCAATTCCAGTTGTACCAACTGTTCATTACACTATGGGTGGTATTCCAACACTTTGGACTGGTGAAGTTGTAAACCCAAGAAACGGAGACTACGAGGCAGTCGTACCAGGTCTTCTTGCTGCTGGTGAAACCGCTTGTGCGTCAGTTCACGGAGCAAACAGACTGGGAGCCAACTCCTTATTAGATATTGTTATATTTGGAAAGTCTTGTGCTAACACTGTTGCATTCTCTCTCACAAAGGATGGACGTGCTCAGGATCCTCTTCCAGCTGATGCTGGAGAAGCTTCAATTGCCAGACTTGATGGAATTCTTCACAACAAGGGTGACCTTCCAACTGCCCGTTTGAGAGAATCATTAAAGTCTACGATGGCACTTCACGCTGGTGTCTTCAGAACTGATGAACTGCTCACAGAAGGATGTGAGAAAGTGAACTCACTTTACCAACAGTTTGAAGATGTTGTTGTTCACGATAAGTCTCCTGTTTGGAATAGTAATTTGATTGAAACTCTCGAACTTCAAAACTTGTTAACATGCGCCTCTCTCACCATCGAGTCAGCTCTCCCAAGAAAGGAATCTCGTGGAGCTCACGCTAGAGATGACTACCCAGACAGAGATGATATTAATTGGATGAAACACACACTCTGTTACATGGATGACCTTGACAAAGGATCTGTACGTCTTGACTACCGTCCTGTACACAACTACACTCTTACTAATGAGGTATGCGTTTTGATATTTTAATGTATTCTCTTTGTTAGCTTTTCAATTTCTAAACAACACAAACAGGTCGAACCATTCCCACCTATGAAGAGAGTATACTAGTTTGAGTGATGGGTTCACTTTATTCTTTTTATATTGACGCAGGTTGTTTGACTCGTTCATTATTTTTGGTAAAACAATCCCTTTGTGTTCATTGGAATTTATAAATAAAAAGAAAAGGGATGTACGGCAGGTCCGTCGCATCTGGCAATACAGAGGTCTGTTAGTTTTTCTTTTTCTTCCTCATTTGTGATGTAATTAAAAATCAATAATAATAATAATAATAAACAACAACACAGCTTGCATGCGCATCTTCCTGATGGCATCTGCGGAGGGCTGCTTTAGTTTGTTGTGGTGTTTCTCAAGTAGTGTTTCGTACTTTACTCTTCCCCCTTTTCCTCTTTTTTTTTTTTTTTTTTTTTTCATTTTTTGTCGTAGTTTCCCCATTTCATCAGCAGCATTGTTCTCTTAGCCAGTTTGCCACTGGTTTTGTTTTTTTTTAGTTTTTTTTTTTTATCCATTTTACCAGTGTTTCATTAATGGGTTACAGTGTGTTTTCTTTTTTTCTTTTTTTCTTTTTTTTTTTTTTTGTTCCCTTTGCAACTTTTTCCCCAACAAAAACTTGAAAAGCGAAAAAAAAAAAAAAAAAAAAAAAAAGAACAAAAGAAATGAAGAGATATACAACTCTTTTTTTCCAACCAAAGGCAAAAAAAAGGAGGAGCAAAATAAAAAAAAAAAAAATGAAAAAAAAAAAAAAAAAAAAATGAAAAAAAGAACGGAACGTTTTTCGGATCTTCGGATATATTACCCACCACGTGGTATTTATATTTATATGTGTGGTGAGTTCATTATTTATTTTTCCCCCATTCGACTTACTTCTACACCATAACTGATGATGAGAGAATAGAGGTAAGAGGTATATGGATTACTCTCGAAACCTAAATAGTTACTTTAAAAGGCTAAGTTAAGCATCACACCTAGTCACTGCATCTAAAACTAATGTTAAATTATCGTTATGTTGTTTTATGATACAATACATTTGTATTTTACGTACAAAACCACACAGTTAACCCCCCGCTTTCTTAAAAAAACAGGTTCACTTAAAAAAAGGAGAGATTCCTTTGTATTATCTTTGATACCAAAGAACCATTTCAGATTAGCCTTATATTTCGTTGAAACGCAACTTTTTTTTTTTTTTTTTTTTTTTTTTTTTTTTTTTTTTTTTTGATTGCGTAACAGAGTGATAACAAAAAAAACACCATTCAGATTATTTAAACATAAAAAAAAAACAAAAAAATGGGAAAAAGCAAGACTTCGAAATCGGAACATGCGAGACTCAATTTTCCAGTTGGTAGAATCGGAAGTGCATTAAAGAAGGGAAGATACGCACAAAGAATTAGTGTTCAGGCTGCTGTATTCTTTGCAGCTGTATTGGAGTCTTGTACACAAGAGTTAATGGAATTATCTCAGGGGGTGGCTGCTGAAAACGGCAGGAGAACTATAAAACCTCGTCACATTACACTTGCTGTTAGAGAAGATCCTTCTTTAGATAAACTTCTCTCAAAGGTTACTATCGCTCAAGGTGGAGTTAGACCAGCTGTTCATCCAGCCGTTGCTACCAATCTAAAGTCAAGCTCAAAGAAGCAGGTTAAGTCCAAGGAGAAGTCGAAAAAGACGAAGTCTGATAAATCTAAAAAAACTAAGAAAATCAAAGTAGCTAAGAAGAAATAAATTCTTTATCTGATTTTTTTTTCCTCTTTTTTTCTTCTTCTTGGTTCTGTCGTTGTACTATTATTGAGTTGTTTGTGTCTTTAATTTCCTATTTTTCTGATGATTTCTCTCTCTCTCTTTGAGTTGTCCCTCGTCAGTGTGCTGCTTGGCGCAGTGAGGGACCATTTTTTTTTTTTTTTTTTTTTTTTTTTAATAGTTAGTTATGGAAAAGTTATAATTTTTCTCTTTCCCCTACCAGAGACGGCATCAAGGTTACTTTAAAAGGCTAAGTTAAGCATCACCATAGTCACTGTATTCCTTAACAGATGTTAAACCATCGCTATGTTAACGCGATACAAAAACAGTTGTATTTTACAAATTCAAACATTCAACCCCCCTACCAGACACCATACTGATGATGAGAGAATAGAGGTAAGAGGTATATGGATTACTCTCGAAACCTAATAGTTACTTTAAAAGGCTAAGTTAAGCATCACACCTAGTCACTGCATCTAAAACTAATGTTAAATTATCGTTATGTTGTTTATGATACAAAACATTTGTATTTTACGTACAAAATCAAACATTCAACCCCCCCTACCAATTCAAGTTGCTTTCCATTTAATATTAGTATCAAGTTACCCCCCCTACCAGAGACGGCATCAATCTTATAAACAAATGCCTTCTTAATTACTATAATTTAGTTTATTACTACCCTTTTCATTGCAATCAGGTTTATAAGTTAATTGTAGCATCCTGATTTTGATAGCTGAGAGGAGAGGAGATACACTAAATGAAGCCGTCAATAAGGAATGTTGTGATCGTTTTCTGTATGATCATCGTGTTCAATGCTTGGCATGGTGTTGTTAGAGCAGTGACAGGTTCTTCATCCAAACAGATAAAAGAATTGGAACCAGTTAGTAACAGGTTACGGACATTATATAATCATATGAGTGAAACTAATTTTAAAAAATTAAATGATGAAAAAATTAGAAAAAAAGCAGCTGAATTTTTCATAAGTAGAAAATTTTTTTCATTCAATGAAAATACCTCAATGTGGGAACCTCTTCGGATCGACTACGGTATGGACTATGGAATTGCCATAAGACTCGATTCTGCAGCCGACCAGTTCAAAAAACTTAATTCCGAAATAAGAAAATTAGTTCCACCAGAAGCAATGTATTTAAGCCCAAGAGGTCATCACATCACCATACAACATTTATTCAATCAAGAAACGATGATTAAAAAGAATCTTAGCGAAGGATATAATAGCTTAATTCACAATGTGTTTTTACCTTCAATTTCGGATGTGATATTAAACACAGACACGGATAGAATTTTTATTGAGATGACTCACATGGTTCTAAGTACAGACGATGGTAGTCTTATTTTACTTGGAAAGATAACACCTGACGGAGTTATTCATAGGTTGAGAAAAAAAATGTGGTCGTCGTTTTTAAATTTAAAAGTTTTGGGGGTTCGTGACCGACCTTGGGATGTAATTCATATTACAATAGGTAGACTGCTGCCGTCATCTCCTTCTGAAGGTGTTGGTTTGAGGATAACAGAATCACAACTGTCGAATGTTTATAGTTTTATAGAATCGTACAACTCTCGTAAACCTGTTGATAGAATTCAATCTGCAGTCAGTCTCACTGATGCTGTTCGTTATCTTCACAACAGAGCGATGTTTTCTATTGACACGTACCATTCTCTTCCTCTGAGTAGTTTTAAAGATCATTT
This sequence comes from Flectonema sp. DT1601, assembly GCA_964019425.1. NCBI lineage: Eukaryota > Euglenozoa > Diplonemea > Diplonemida > Diplonemidae > Flectonema > Flectonema sp. DT1601. Next base: position 205,772 of record OZ025854.1, on the reverse strand, counting down.
TTTTATTAAAAATGTTAATTTAACTTTTGGAGGTTTTTTGAAATGAAAAAAAAAAAAAAAAAAAAAAAACTTTTTTGATATAAATTCAAAACAGTTTAATTCCCCTCTCTCTAATGTTAAATTATCTTTATGTTGTCTATGATACACCACAGTTGTAATTTTTACAAAATCGAACATACAACCCCTCTCTCTTAATTCATATTATTATTCCAATTTAGTGAAATAGTCGGTAGGACTACCGCTGTCTTTTGTGTTGACACTTTCACCTCGTCTGTTATTTTTTATTGTTTTTTTTTTGTACCGACGCAGTCGGAGAACCTATTCAGATTGAAAGCCGATATTTTTAATGATCATAAACAGAATGCGTCTGTCCGTTTGTCTGCATGGTTTATTTCTTTCTGCTTTTAATCTAACGGCGGAGTGTTTCTCCTCCCTTGGCGAAAATTGGCATTATTGGCAGTCTCTTACACTGCCTGCTTCGTGCATGTGGTGGGTCGCCTGTGAGAGTCTCACAGTTGTGGTCTGAGACCCTACTTTCCTGACTTCTGTGATGATAGTCACGGATAGGGTAGTGCTTCTTATCAACTCTGGTGGGTTTCTTATATCAAAATCGAGTCATCGCATTTAATTACAGCAGCAGACTGAATTCAGATATTCAGCGACTGGACTCCCTTTGTCCGATTCTATTGTTCTATCCTCACAATTACTCGTTGGCTGAATTATCTAGTCGTTGTATTGGAACCTGTTGCGGTTATCAAGATCTCAATAATCTACCAACAGAAGTTGAGGTCTTGAGTCTGTCAGATGCTGTTTACGTATCGATAAAACTTTTTTTTTTTTTTTTTTGTTATATTTTTTTCTTTCCAGCAGTCAAATTTAAAAACCCCCTCAGCACATGAAGGATGGGAGGCTGCGTGGGCAGCAGGCCCGCAACCAACGACACCCGCCAGCCGCATATCGGTAGTGATTGTGAGGGTGATAAGTTAATACAAAGAAAAAGCAGAACAACATCATTCAAAAATGAACGAGTTCAGAGCAACAATACGACTGCAGACAGAAGTAAGAATGAGAAGAATGATTTACTACAAATATTAAAATGGGAAGATTCCTTTGAAGGACTACTATCATTTAAGGATAGTTCATTGTGCAACAGACTTCTTAACGAATGTCATAAACCAACTCATCCAGTGTCGGCGTTGCGTTATTTTAACATTTCCGTTGATGACCTTCGAACAATAACATGTCAGCTAATTAAACATATTAATAATGTTTTAGATCCTATTTTAGTGTCTACACTTGACAGATTAAGAGATGATGCTGAACGACAAAGCGAAGGAATATCTGTTTCTGAAATCACAGTTGCAGTGCGACAAACGATTGAGAAATCTCTTAATATTTCACTTTCTGTTTTTACTGAAATGATGAGATTTTGTTTGGAATTGATAAACTGGGTTGGATCGGGAGTGACATACTCTCACAGACCTCGTGATGATGATCTACCAGCTGGTATCAATCGTGACTTAGTAGTAGCAGGTATGCTACCGAGTAACTTTTACGTATCATCAATCAACCATTTAATGGAAGCCATGAGGATATCGCTTGTCTTACCGAGTGCTGGTCTACTGTCGCAAAGACAGTTAGAAGATGGTATGTCAGAGATGTATGAGTTGCTTTTATTATTTGGGGTTGTGGTTGAACCTCCGTCTTCACATATTGGTAACTCGACTAGAAGTGATCCTTCCATTCAATATCCTTGGATTGGAACTCTTCCGTTGTTGTTGTTTACGGCTACAACTAAATCATCGTTGCTTTACATTGTGAGTTTGTTTTCACAACAACGGGTGTCGCTGAACCCTTTGAGGAGACATCTGATATTGAAAGACGCACAAAACCTTCTCAGAATGCAATCACTTTGGTCAGGAGTTCCAAAAACTCTTTTTAGTGGAAATAATTTAGCATTTAATATACAAACTAGTGATGGAAAGGGAAATAAGTTCTTTAGATTGTTTCCTGTGTTTGCTGGGAGGGGTTCAAACTCTGTTGAGCATGGAGAAGGTCATGGTCCACGTAAGGAGTTTTATGATCTTTGTGCGTCTCTGTTGACATCTTCGTATTCACCCGAAAATAATTTACAAAATAAATATCATGCGGAGTTATCAGAAGGAAGTCGTACGATTATCGTGTCTGATGAACCGCATTATGACAGTAGTGATGAAGATGTTGAGTTGGCAACTGCGATACCTGTCTGGTCTTTGATGTTGATGACCGATTCTGAAACTTCATTCGAGGCTGAATTAGTTCAAAAACCAACAATCGTTGACGGCAAGTATCATTTCGTGTTATCGAAACCTGCTCCTTTTTCAGGAAAATCAATCCCTGTGGCGGTAAAGACGAGGAATTGTTCTTTATTTTATTCTCAATCAGTCTCTGAAGGTGTTTGGTTTCATGAGATTGATCCCACGTTGGGAACTACCACCAGACCTACCCAAGAACAACTTTCTATATTACAGGACTATGCATTCGCAGGGTTTCTTTTAGGACATGCGATTTGTAATGGAGTTTCGATGAGTTTTGGTTTACCAGTTTTATTTTTTAAATTACTGAGTTGTTGGCCGTGTAAACCAAAGTTAGAAGATACAAAACTGCTGTCAGAAGCTCTTCATGAATCTTTAGTAAAGATTCTCTCAATGAAGGATGGGGAATTCAAAAATTTAATGTCACTCGAAGAGACACCTGAACTAACCCGATCTCAATATGTCGATCAGAAGGTTGATTCTCTGTTATATTCTGGTATTAAGAATCAAATGACTGCTTTGGTTTGGGGATTTAGAAAAACAGGAATACAGACTGATCAGATTTTTAAATCATGCACACCTAACGAACTCCAATTAATAATTCAAGGTCGTGCGGATGACGGAATATCAGACTTCTCTGTTCGCGACGAATACAAAGTAATCGAAGCAGAAGAATTCTCTGACCATTCTTACAACAAAATCTTTGCTGACATATTGTGGCAGGTCATTGATTCTGGATTTGGAGCAGAACCCGAGGATGTGGTTTGTTGTTTTTTTTTTAATTTTATTTTTTTAATTTTTGTTGACAGAATTGATTTGGTTTTTTATTAAAAAAAAGTAAATCAACAACAGGCTCAGCGAAAACGAAAGTTCTTAAAATTTCTTACTGGACGACAAAACCTTCCTGCTCATTCAAAACAAGAATGTATTTATATTGTTCTGCCGTACACGGTGTTCTCTGCTCAGGCTTTTGATTCTTAGTATGTGCACTTTAGTCATCTGTGATGGGATGTTAGATAATCTGATTGAAAATAATAAAATAAAAAACAGTCTTTATCGATTACCTGTCTCACACACTTGTGATAACACACTCGAGTTACCAAATTACATTGAAAGTTTAATTTTTGGTACTGATTCACCTTGGTATCAACAAGCAGGTGTTGAGATAAATACGACAATTACTTGTTCATTGAAGAGACACTCTTGGGAGCAGTTAACTGGGGATCAGCAAAAAGATATTTGTGAAAAGTTGAAGAAGAATTTAGAAGACCGTCTAAACATAGCAATTCAGAACGCGGAGAGCTACGAATTAGATTTTATTGAATATCCTCAGAATGGTGAGGAACCGAAACCAGTGATGACAATACCGTCAGTCGTTGCGAGGAATCCTCAACCTGACTCCGATATTGAAAACGAAACAAGCTTTAGGAGAAGCTGTTCTGATGTTGTGAGAGACAGTTCAGAAGTTGCTGCTATTCCCTTAGACGATCCAGAACATGTTAACAGAGATGATTGGGATGACGACTCCCCAAAGAATGGTCACCACACGAGAATGGCAAACCCTCCGACTGTTGTTCAAAACCTCCTACGTCGGGAGGAACCTGAACAGGGGACATGTCGACCGCAGGCTGAAAAGTCACAATTTATTAACATATCAGGAAGTTCACAACCAGATCTAACTCAGCCAGAATTCGATGCAAATTGTGATCCTTGGGGAACTGAAGACCTTGATCAGTTACTTGAACAGTTTAAGTAAAGTAACTTCATGACTGCTACTCGATGTTGGTTGGGGATGATTTCGATCAGCTGGCATATTTTTCTCTTCTTCTTTTTTTTTTCTTTTTTTTTTTTCTTCTGAAAAAAGGATAAATAACTTGTTTCGTGCATAATTCTTTTTCCCCTTTTCGTTATCACCAAAAACAAACAAACAAAGTATTTAAGTATTTTGTTTATTCCATAGTAATTTGGTTTTTTTCTTTCTTCTTTTTTTTTTAAAAGTCTTTGGTGGGATGAAATGCTCCCTCCTCGCCATTTACTACGTTTCGTACCCATCCACGCTTGGTGGTTATTCTCCCCATTATTTGTTACTTAAAGGGTTTGTTATATATTTTTTCTGTTTTTTTGGTTGTGTGTTATGTGTTATTTTATTTAAACCGAACCTTTTGGGTTAAGGCAAAAAAAAAAAAAAAACAATTTAGCAACGCGTGAAAAATCATGTTTTTTTTTTTTTTTTTTTTTTTCGGTTCTCGGAATTTTTTGCTCAGTTCATCCACAACAAAAATATTTGTCAATCAGTTCTTTTTATCTGAGTAGTTTTAAAAAAAAAGTAATTTAGCCAAAAAAAAAAAAAAAAAAAAAAAATCATCTGACCGGTATCTTCACCTGCAAAGGGAAATGTTTTTTGTTGTATTTTTATTTTGTGATATTTTCCCATGGAAAAGGTTTGAAAGAAGGTTGAGAGAGTATATAATTTTTTTTTTTTTAATAGAAACTTGGAATGTGTGTGTGGCAATGATGAAATTAAGTTCAAAACAAGTTTCTGTGATAAGATATGAACGGATTTATTTTTATTGGTCAGTATCTTTTTTTTTTTTTTTTAAATAATTCTTTTTTCCTTCCACTTCAACGTGGCCTCCAGTGGCATTATTTATTTATTTGCAATCATTTACTACGCTGCCGCTGACAGTCAAGATTGTCTGAGAGATTGTTGTTCCTTTGTGCTTGGAAATACAGTATCAATTTACCCCTTCTTTTATTAGGAAGGGAAAAACAAAAAAAAATTGTGCGATTTTTTTTTTTTTTTTTTTTTTGCCTCTGTTTTTATCCCCTTTATTTTCTGAGCCGTTGGCTTTCTTAGCTTCTGTGGGAAAAAAAAAACAAAAAAAAAAATAGAAGAGTTGAATGGAGGAAAAAAAAAAAAAAACGGCACTCGGTTGCTACTTACACCGATCTCCAGAGAGCGTGTTGTGTGATTGTCTGAATAAAGATAATTGAAACGTTATTTTATACAGGGAGAGGGAAGAAAGAAAAAGAAGGAAAAAAAAATGAGTTTTGAAGGGTCTCGCGACCCCACACCAGAACCAACTACTGATAGAGATGGTGCCACAACTCCTTGGGATGAAGACATGCTGAGCCCTGACGATGTAGTCTTTCCAAGCGAAGACGTTGATGACGTCGTCGTTGACGGTTTTAAAGGAGAAAAAATCATCGGACTTTGTGACGATATGTGTCCACAAGATCCTTCAGAACTTAGTCGAAACAGATCAATCCTATTTGAGTCAACCGACAGAGACAAAACCGACTACGATCTCAACAAAATAGTTAAAGCATACGCACGAGCTGATGCCGGTAAGGAAGTAAGACCCACTTTAATAAGAACCCCACATTGTCTTTATCAAAGTATAAGATACCTTCTTACTCATATTTTAGAAAAACACGGAACGTGGAGAGAATGGGATGATGGAAACAGTCGTGAAATTAGACTAATTGACATTTATTCATTTATGAGAGATAGATTTAGATCAATAAGAAATGATTATTCAATTCAATCTCATATTAGTTTGTGGTCTGTTCGATGTTTAGAATACACTGTCAGATTTCATATCATGGCAGGTCACCTTTTGTGTAATCGACATCCCGGTTCTGGTTTCGATGCCAAAGGCAATCGTGATATGCTCGACGATGCTTTAATCGATCGTCTATGGGGATACTATGATGCTTTTAGAGAGAAGTATAGAGATCCAAAAACTGGTCAGCCAACACCTGGCGTTGACGCCCTTCGCAACATAGGAGAATTCGCAGCTTATCGATTGTTATACAAAGAACTAGCCCAGCACGATGATCATAAAAAATGGAGAGAAAGTACCGAACATGACAAACCTTGGCTTCCACGAGGAGGTAACAAAAGATCCTCAGGAGGTGAATTAAAAGCTTTATCGTCAATGCCGGAAGTTCTAAGCCATCCGCTTGTCAAAAACGCCATGAGAATAATAGGTCTATATACCTCAGATTCCTGGGTTCGATTCTTTGATGCTGTAAAAACTGCACCATACCTTCAGGCGTGTCTGATGGGAAATGTATTTCCGTTTGTGAGGATAACAACATTGTCGAGGATGTGGTTGAATGAGAAGTTTGGTAGGAATCCAAAGTTTCCGATGAGTTTATTAGTAAAAAGATTACAATTTGACAACTCTGCTGATGCTAAAAAATTCGTTGAAACTGTCGGGTACGAAGTTGACTCTGCAGGAGAGTACATTACTTCCACACAAGATGTCGCTCCTGATTGCGAGTACTGTGAGCCGCAACATTTAAGATTTCCCTCTCAGGCTATTGAAGATCGTCGCCATCATCGTTCTCATCTCGCAGTTTGTATTGGAGAGGATTCCTGGGCACCATCAGCCATGCCTACCTCTACCTTCATTCCATTAAAGGAAGAGGAATATGAAATCAGTGAGTCATCGGAATCTATTGCTGAGCAAGAAGCAACTCCCATCAGAATCGAACCTGCGACTCCAGTCGTAGAAGCTGTAACAACTGAACAACCAGAAAGTATGATTCCAAATAATATCGAAATCGAAGTGACATCATCACTAAGTGAATCTGATGGGGAACAGCAACGTCAAGAAGAGATGGATATCGTGTTGGCTGGGATACCACCGCCTCCAGGGGAGGTCCCAGGTATTGCAACTACCGACATCCAGTCTGCCGTTAAAGTCGTTGACACCACTTCGCGGGAAGACATCGAAAACACCGGCAGAAGTGCATTTGAGCTAACGATTGACCGCAATGATGTTGTTGGTGTGTTTTTATATTTATTTTTGTACCTACCATCTTACCTGTGTATCACACGGAATAGAAACAATAAAAAAACAGATGCCCACGACATCGTTGACGAACTACGTCCTGTACCTCCACCAAGACTGGAATCACCTCCAAGACTGAGTGCAGAAAGTACTAAGAAGATATGCAGCACGGAGTCTACAATACGATTTGAGGTGTCTAACTTTGAACGAAAAGGAAGGAATGACATCTTAACTGCTCACGTTTCAGGTCTCGCTCGCATCGACGAGTTGAAAGTATTTCACAGCGAACCTTCTAATATTACGAAGGCAATAAAACCTTCAAAAAAGAAACTGTTGAATCGACTACGAGAATGTGCAGCCTCATACGATATGTCAGATACTGTGAACAGCTACACATCAGTTGGTTGCTTTACTACTTCAGTAGTGACTATGACCTCCCTGTCGAGTAATTTGGTACCAACATTGGCAACAGTAGCCTCAAAGTATAGAAATGGAATAAGAATATGTATTCCTTACGTTGAAGTAGCTTATAACATTTCATCAATGTATGCTGTGGGTCAATCAGTTTTATGGCAAGTATTCGGAAATGACAGTCTGTATGAACATTACTCTCAAAGGTTTCATAATGAGAGATTTCAGTATTTTAAATATCAATCTTGGTGTGATGTTCCAGACACTCCATTTGACTCATCTGGTGTTCAAAACATTTCCGACATCGTTATAATTCCTGTTCTTGAATCTTGTATAGATAAAGGCATTCACACTGTTATTTCTGGTATAAAAAAATCACTAAGAGCTTCTTCTCGAATCGGAGCTGAACCACTTTCAGGTGTTATAATTTTCTTCTTCAACTCCGACGTCCCTTCTGTTGAGCTGACCAGAAGGTTACAGTCAACTCTCAATGCCGAATATTTGGTATGAAAAAGTTCTTTTAAACCATTATGCAAACACACACACAACACACAAATAACATCCAACACAGGGAACCATTGCCATTAAGGCAATCAATGCGCAATACACAAACGAGGTGGAAATACTTCAGTCTTGGGATGCTGTCGTCTCACATCTCCCTGGTTGCAGCTACCTCCCAGTCAGAACTTTATTTTGTGATGCCGCTGCTGCAATAAGTTCAATTCCTGGTATGTGATTTTTTTTGGCGTACTGCTTCCTGCATTTTTGTTCCACCTTAATTGTTATTGGCTAATCTCGTCGTAGATCAACGTCCGCACACCAACCTATTCGTCGAAGCATAGCGAGCAATGACAACTCCTAGGTATTTCGCGCTCCTGACACGTTTTAATGGGATCGCCTGAACTCCTTGTTATTTCGAGCACCGGCCAGTCAGACCGATGGTAATAAGAGACAAAAGCTCTTATTACTCTTGACTAAAAATACATGATCTGCGTAGGTGCGATAGGTAACCCACATAGTTGACACCACACAAGTCACATATGCCTTGCAATGCTGAATTCTTTGCCAAATTCCGAATCTTGTTTTGCCTTTGCAAGCAGTTCGGGTGTCGGGGCTGGTTGGGAAATGGTTTTGGACATCTTTATGACACCCCGCCGGGTGTTCCTTTTTTTTAAAATTTTTTGTAGCGTATTTTTTTTTCAACAATAAGGGGTGCTGGCCCAACTTTGTCAATCCTGGACAAAAGTCGGAACGTCTCGTCACTGGGTAACCATCAATCTCCGATGGCAGCAAAGCATCAGTCCCCAGAAGACTCAGTCCGTCCTTCAGCCATCATCGTTGTTAATGTTCTATGTCAATTGTCAATATTCGGGTCAGTTGTTTGTTTATTGTGAGATTGTGCAGGGGGATATAGGCAATGTCGACTTCCCTTTCTGGAGGACGTGGTTCAGCTCCTTACTGTTTGGTTCTTATGTAAAAAAATAAAATAAAAATAAACCAGAATCATATGGAGAAGGAATCATGACTCAGCATTATGTGAAACCTGACAGTTCTTCAGGTATCTGGTCTGTATTGTTGCATTTCAAGCAGCTACTTGACGTTGTGGTATGTCTTTATTAAACCAGAGTACCCCTCTGCACTTACCTTGTTTCTCACGCAACCTTTAAACTTTTAAAATTGTTTTGTAATAATATTGTGATACCTGAGATTTACAACAAACAAACAAACAAAAAAACCCCCAGGCGGAGTCACTTATCCAAGCAATTGAGGAGTTAAATCTTTGTGACGTTCCTGAAGACACAGACACAATAAAGAATGAATTGAAGACCATGTGGTCATCAGGTGAAGTAATTGATTGTTACACGACGAGCATGATTCAATCGGGAGGGCAACAAGGCGGGAGTAGTATCATAAAACAGCTAACCGTTAGAAATGAAGTATTCGATCAAAAGCACAGCGCAGCAGTGTACTCTGAAGATGGTCTTCGATCTGCAGCTGAATATTTATTTGGTGTTGTTGCAAGTGATGCTTTACTATCTTCGGTAAAGAGTGCTGCTTGCAGTGGGTCTCGATCCAATCCATCAACGATTGCTACAAACGCCTTGTACTCACTACTAACAACTCAGGAGACTGCTTCCTGTGTTGGTATCCCACAGTGCTATTTGGGACACTTACGAACCGCTATCAAAGAAAATATTTATAAAAACTTCTCACCTCCGCTTCCCTCCAACGTCAGCCTTCATGTCTTCGAATCCGATTTCTCCGAACTCATGCTGATACTAAACCCAGATTTGTCTGATGAAAAAAGTGATGAACTCGGAATCGAACATGACACGGTTATGACTGAATCGGAAGAACAACAGCTTGAGAAAGCAAAACCGATACCTCCGATTGTCCAGTTGGAACCGCGAACTAAAGCAGTATGTTATCCTAATAACCTTTGGGTGTTTTTATTTAGAATTTAAAAAGCAATAACAAACCAAAAAACAAACAAGGCAACCTTCTCAACCACCTTTCTAAGTGAACTGAAAGCATTGCGGGAAAGCATCTCTAAACAAAAAATTGATCAAAATGATGAAGAAATTGAAGACAACAGTTGTAGTGATGCTGTCTCTGGTTACATTGCTCTGATTAGAGGAGATGAGTGCGTTGGAAACATTTCAAAAAACCTTTCACTGGAAAGATTAACCGAAGACATCCTGGATTCGATGAAGAGAAGAAAGCTAGACATTATGTCCGCTGAGAGATAGCATTTATTTTGCGGTTTTATTTTATAATTGAAATCATGTTGTTAATTGCCAACTCGGCACATCAATCCGACAGCTGTGATACCACAGCAATACCTTAGATACGTTACGACATACTTTTTTCCATGTTTTTAGGACGATTGTTGTGTTTATTTAGTTTATATTTTTTTTTTCTTCATTACAGTGTGCACAATTGTTGGGGATGTCAAGAAATTTTTTCGCAAAAAAAAATAAAATTTCTCACGCTAGATAAGACTTGACAAGTTTCTTTTTTCAGCCCAGTGTGGAGGGAAAAAAGAAACACGAAAACAAAAGAAGAAGAAAAAAAACCACTTCAGAAAAAAATGGAAAATTCGGAATCTCCGCGTCCTTTGTCAGATATCGTAACGTTAGACAGCAATAATGAAGTAATCCGAAAAGAAATTCTTCAAATGATTTATCAGTACCTTCAAGATGAAGGTTATAACACGACTGCTCACACTTTACGAGCAGAATCGAAGTTGTTTGAAAACAGTATGGAAACCAGAAGATCGAACTTCAGAAAGATAAAACCCCTCATTCTAAAAGGTGAATGGGAAGAAGTAAATCGACTTCTCGCAAGACCTGGACTCGCTTCTCTTAAAGCCCTCCAATACGATGTTGCAAAACAACAATTTCTCGAACATATTGAACACGGTGAAGGACACAAAGCCTTTTCAATAATGAGAAAGAAGCTTAAACCCTTAGAAAGCAGAGCTCCACAGGCGGAATTTCACGCTTTGACTTACCTCCTTTCATGTAAATCTGTTAAGGAAGCCCCAGACAGTCTCTTTGAAGGTTGGAGAGAAGAATCTGGTCGAGAGAAACTAGTGTCTCAGTACAAGTGTTTTTTAGATAGTGATAAACCTCCAACGTCAGATTGTGCTCAGATTCCGTCTGGTCGTTTATGGACGCTTCTGAGACAGGCATATGGGTATCAGGTTCTATCACAAAAACATAAACCGTTAGAGAAACCTGTTGTTACTTCCATTGCTTATGATTATCAGGCGTCTGTCTGCCCAAATGTAGAAGAAATCTGTTTGAAAATGATAACCCAAATTAAGTGTTGTAGTTGGCTTGGAGGTTCGAAAATTGTATGCGGCGGGAACTCAGTTATAACAATATGTGATGTTGATCATCCTGAAAACGAATATGAAATATTAGATGGAATTGATGGAAGAGTTTGGACACTATCTTCAGAAACAGCAGACAGAATAATATCTGGGGGAGCTGATGGAATAATTAGAATCTGGCAACAAATTGAAGACACATGGAAATGCACTACAACCCTAACTGGACACAGCGGTGATGTCTACACCATCACAGAACATCAAAATGGACGACATCTGGCATCAGGTGGATTCGATTGCACTGCTCGTTTATATGACATTCAAACTTCACAAGAAGTACAAACATTTATTGGTCACACAAGACCTATTACAAGTTCTCGATTTAATCATTTTGGAAACATATTAATTACTGGTAGCAAGGATGGTACCATCTGCTTTTGGGAGATTGCATCGGGCGTGTGTTTGCAGACGATTGCACAGTTGCAGACTGGTGCTGCAGTCTCGTCGATTGATTTGAATCCGAGTGGGACATTGCTGTTAGTTGGTTATCAAGATTCTTCGAATAGACTCTGGGATCTCACACCATCTGGGGAACCGATTCAACAAACTCGTCTTCAAGGCCATGTTAACACATCTAAGAACTTAGTTAAAGTGATATTCGCTCCTGGCAACTACATCTTTGGAGGATCCGAAGATGGTACAGTTTGCATCTGGTCACAGTCAGGAGTTCTTTTATCGAGGCTCATTCATGCTTCTTCTGCAACACCGCACCCTGTTTATGATGTCCGTTGGAATCAATTAACAGGACGGTTAGCTACTTGCTCTGACGATCAGTTTGTCAGGATATGGAAGTACGACCCAAACTACTTTCCTTATGAAGCATAGATAATAAGCTTTTTTTGGTATACAGTTTTAACCACATACAAGCAACTCATCATTTTTTTAACATGACATTATCAAGTATTTCTTCTCAAGGACACAAAAATGCAAACCTCATCTGTAATAGCAATTGACCTAGTTCACCAGAATCACAATGAACAAAGGGAAAAAAAAAATCTCCCCCTGTTGGGTTCGAACCAACGACCTGCAGGTTAACAGCCTGACGCGCTACCGACTGCGCCAAGGGGGACATGTTTGGGCCCGACTTTTTCATTTCTTCTCTCCTCCTAGTTACACGAATGTGTGGTTCCTGACTCTTGTTTTTTCACTTCTACAGATATTTGAGAATAAGTTTAAGGAGATGAGTCAACATCTTGACGCCCACTGTTCCAAATGCTACTGGGCATGCAGATTCTGTATTGCATGAATGGTAGACTGGGTCCTCGGGTCTGGCGACACTGTCGAGGCATAGGACCTAGCCCGATTATTCTTTTCTTCAGGACTTCGAAATCAGCCTTTGAGCTGATGAGTACGACCACCTTTGAGGCATTGATTGCTTCCGTCTCGGTCGTGTAGTTCTGCGGTGATAATTAAGTAGTGACTTGCCAAACCTAAACATTCTTTCCTCACAGAACACAGTAACAAGATGCAGCGCCTTCAAAAGGAAGTGATGGCTGAATTAGCTCAGTACCAGGATCTTCCTGTAAGTAGTATGACTGAAGTAGCTAAACACAATAAAGATGGGGATTCTTGGATAGTCGTCAGTGGTATTGCATATGACGTTAGTAAATTTCATAAGTATCACCCTGGAGGTTCAAGATTGCTTCTGAGGTCCGCAGGACAGGACATGACGAAAGACTTTAAGATGATGCACAGAGAAGGATTGCTTGACAAGCCAAACTACAGAAAGCTTGCGGTTGCACGTCTTCTTACACCTGAAGACCCAAAGACAGCCAAGCAAATTGTCGCTGCCAGGATGACTGAGAAATGGCTTCCTTACTGTGACCACTACTGGAACGACCCTCGCGGAACGTTAAAAAGTCCTCATTTTCAACCAAAGCACATAGCTTTTCAAAAGAAGATTCGCCACTTCGTTAACACGGAATTGATTCCTAATGCTGGAATATGGGATGAACAGGGTAGTTACCCTCTTGAACTGCATGAAAAGGGATACAAAATGGGTGTTTTTGGAGCTCCTTGGCCTAAAGAGTACGGTGGTACTCCACCATCAGAAGGATGGGACATGTTTATGGATATGATATACCTCTATGAGATGGGTAGATGTGGAAGTGGTGGACTTATGGCAAGCTGGTTCTTCACAGCAAACATTGGATTACCTCCAGTATTAAATCACGGATCGAGAGCTCTACGTGACAGAGTCTGCAGAAATGTTATAACAGGAAAGGAGATTATCGCTCTTGCAGTGACTGAACCGTGGGGTGGAAGTGACGTTGCAAATTTGAGATCTGTAGCAGTCAGTGATGGCAGTGATTACATTATTAATGGAGAGAAGAAGTTTATTACCTCTGGAATGACTGCTCAGTATCTTACGGCAGCTATTAGAACTGACCCTTCGAAGAAGGGAATGAATGGAATTTCGTTGATTCTCATTGAGACCAACATGCCTGGTGTTACACGTCGTAAAATTAAAACTCAAGGATGGTGGGCTGGTAACACTGCTTACATCACGTTTGAGAATGTCCGTGTTCCAAAAACTAACCTTATCGGAAAAGAAGGTAAAGGATTTAAGTATATCATGGAGAACTTCAACCATGAACGTTTCGCTGCCTGTGTGTTCGCTGCTAGTTCAGCTCATCAACTTATTCAAGAATCTATAAAATTTGCTCGTGTTCGTCATACGTTTGGTAAACCTCTTATTGAAGCGCAAGTTATTCGTCACAAACTAGCTGAGATGTCAGCAAGAGTGGAATCACACTATGCTTGGTGTGAACAGATCGCTTACATGATGCAATCAGGAGCTCCTCATATTGATGTTGGTTCAAGGATTGCACTTTGTAAGGTGCAGGGTACAAAGCTTGTAGAATTCTGTGCTCGTGAAGCATCACAGATACTTGGGGGAAACAGCTATGCCCGTGGGGGACACGGTGAATTCGTTGAACGTATTTACAGAGAAGTCCGTGTTGGGGCTATTGGAGGTGGTTCTGAAGAGATACTTAATGATCTTGGAATGCGCCTTGCTAAACTCTAATTGATTTTATCTTTTTTTTTTCGTTTGTAGGTTTTTTTTGATTCTTGCTTTGCGGCAAATATAGTGCTTTTATTTATTTTTTTTTTTTTTTTTTTGTTCCTTTTCGTAGAATGTTTCTTTCTGTTTTCCCCTTTTCTTCTAAAAGGTGGAAAAAAAAAAAAAAAGAAATTAGAGCTCCAAAGTCACTTGAATATTTATTTTCTTCTACCAGAGAGAAAATAGTTCTGCTTCTGTGTTCTGTTTCCCTTTCTCTCTTCTGTGTAATTTCCGCACCCTTTTTTTTCTTTCCTTTATTACGACAGTCGCACATGTAATCCTTCGAATTGGATTATAGTTCCGTGCATGATCTGATGTATATTAGGACACGTTCGCGATGCTTTATTTCTTCCGTTCATTTTTTCCCCTTTACGATTTTTACATAAAAATGCTCGCTTTTTTTTTTTCACTTTAGGTTGGGGAAAAAAAAAAAAAAAAAAACGAAACGAAATAATTATAAGAGAGTGATGTTGACACACATGAAAATAATTTCCCCAGATAATGAAATTTTTTTTACTTAAGGTACGAAATAATCAAATGCCTGAACCAATCATTGAGGAAGGAAAACCCCTCTGTTTTTAGTTTTGTTTTTATTGCATTGCGTAATTTCTCATTTTCTCTTCACTCAGTAATCTCTTGGAATTATGAAGACTTTCCAAGCAATCTGTGTTCTGCTTGTGGCTGGTATCGTTTCAGCTTGTGAAGAAGGTGCCGATATTGTTGGTGTTGGCAAGGTATGTTATTCAATAAGGATATCACGGAGCAAAAAAAAAAAAAAAAATAAGGAAAAAAAAAACACTAAAAAAACACACACAGTATTGCTACACGGAAGGTGATAAGATTGTTACCTGCTCCTGTCCGTTCTCTCACTGTGAGTACGAACCAAATGCGCTCTCTCGTTTTGGTATTGAAGGGAAGTGTCAGTTGTCTGATGACGGAATTGTATTTATAACTTTTTGGATATTATTTGGTGTTATCACAACGTGTTTAGTCAGTTGGTTATGTTGTTGTAGAGGTGATGGTTTGAGCTTTCGTGGATTTTGCACAGGAGGATTTTTCTGTGCCACCAGCGAGCCACCAACTGAGAAAAAGGTAACCGTCGTATCTAACACTTCCGTGTCGAATGACACCACTACCATCTCCACTGCAACTACGTCTGTCAGTACCGCTGAAACTACTAGCGTGGATGACGACAACAGTCCTGACGCGTAGTCAGACATCCGTAAATGTGAGCCATTCTCGCTTGCTATGGATTCTGTTTAGCACTTCAGCACATTATGTGTTGCTTAGAGGACTCGACACGTTGATGTTTCTGTTCTTAGATACATTTTAAGGAGGAGTTTGTTATGTATGAAAAATGTTTTCCTTGTTCTTAAAAAGGAAGCTAGTAAACCGGTATCTGTCCTCCGATGCAAAAAAAATAATAAAAAATATATATAAAATAAAATAAGTTATGTGTTGATCGTCGCCTTGTCATTTAGTTACTTGTTCTTTTTTTTTTTTTTTCTTTTTTCTCGTATTTTTCTTTCTTCCTAACCCGCCCTACTCACTTTAGATGTGCTTTGTACGTGGTAGAAACTTATTAGTTGGTAACACAAACGAGTTTTTTCTTCTTTTTTTTCCCCCTCTTTTTTTTCTTCGCATGCAGCAGGTAAAGTAAGAGCTAAAAAAGAATGTTGGTCAGCACACGTAAACCTTCCTTAAGTTTAGTTTATGGGGGTTTTTCGTGTACAAAACAAGAAAAGACATTAAATCGTGTCACATCACTGAGTTTGTATGGCTATTCTTTTTCTGTTCTGTTCTGTTCTATTTTTTTTTTCTCCCCCCCCTACTTTCACTTTACTGTATTTGACTTTTTTACTAATTTTTTATTTTTTAGTTACCTTTCCTATTTAAGGTTCGACCACGATAGCCACCCGTCCGTACGGTATCATGTTTTTGTACGGTATCATATTTTTTTTCCCCCTAATTTCTTTTTTCTTCTTGTGATAAGTAGTCATCCTCAACATCAATTCTACTGCTGTCCCTCCTCCCCCTCCCCTTCAGTGACTTTGCTTTGTATTTTACTGAAACTTGAGATTGTTTTTTGTGAGTTTTTTTTTTTTTAATTTCATTTTATTTTCTTGACAGTGGAAGGTTGGGGGAAACCAGCAGGGTGTGACAATGGCCCAGGGAAGTAGCACCGTGTTCGGAGAATCAAACGGAAACATGTCTTTGGGTAATACTGTTTCTGACCCTCTAAAACAAACAACTGTAGCAAGAGATGACGTAGATGATAATGATAATGAGACAAGTCCACTGGGAGGTCCTTCAATATGTTCAAACAACTCAGTTGTAAGAACCCCAAGTCCAACTGGATATGGAACTCCAGGTCAGACAACTCAACCAGCTGTGAGAAAATCTGCTCCCCTATCAGAAGCATGGTGTCGTTTGTTATTAAATCACAAAAGACCAACAGCAATATTTTGGTTGGTCTTAAGTGTGATTGCTATCTTTGGTGCCGTGAGACTCGTTGATGCGACTACTGTAGATGTTCAGGCTCCAAGCTCAACAGATTCTCGAAAAGCACAACACTCTCTCGGGGAAGCATTCCCTAACTACAAAGAAAGCACTTCTTATGTTCTTTACATCACCAGATCAACAGGTCCGGTTAATATTAGTTCTGTGGAATTAGAGACCTACCTCACAAGTCTCGCTGGTGAAATGATGAGAATGAACGAAACACAAGAAGCGAGAATACAAACTGTTCAACATTACTACTCATTGAGAGCTGCCGGTCTACTAAATTTGTCTAAAACATATATGAAACAACCAAATTGGGATGCAACAATCCTGACAGTCTCAATAAACTCAGCAGTTTCAAATAAAGAATCGAAAAATTTCTATACATTTTTAAAGGGTAGGTCTTCTCTTCCGGGTATGTGAATTTTTATAATTTTTATTCTCTTTTTTTTTTTTTTTTTTTTTTTTTTTTATATTTCAAAATAGATTATTGCAATACTCTTAAACTAATAATAAAACACCACCACCAGACTATGACATCATGCTGGTCGGGGCCCCAGCCTTCGAAGCGGAAGCACAAGAAGCAGCTAAAAACGATCTCGTTAAATTGGCAGCGATAGTGTTCCCGATAACTCTTTTGGTTATGGCATTCTTACTGAGGTCATTGAGGTTGATCATAATCGGTGCTGTGTGTCTGGGTATCTCGTCAAGCATTGCCTTTGCAATTGCATGGTTACTTTCATTTGGACTACACGTGAGTACGACAACACCTCCATTTCTTCTTGCATTAGTCATAGCTACGAGTGTGAGTTATTCACTGATTATACTTTGTAGGTATCGAGAAGCCTTATTGGAAAGGAGGAGAAACGGGTTGTCTTTAGACGGAAATATCGCAACAAGAAAAGCAGTTGTTCATGCGGGTGAGACTGTTGTTGTTTCTGGTGTGACGTTGGCAGTTTGCTTTTTAGGTCTGTGCATCTATCCGATGTCGTCAATACAGTCGTTTGGTATCAGTTGTGGACTTGGTGTTTTATTAGTAGTTTGGACTTCTTTAACATTAACCCCGTTAATGTTATTGGTTTGGCTTCCATTATGGGAAGGTGCTGTTCGTGACAACACTTGGTGGGATAAATGGGATAAGATGTGGTCATTCATGTATTCAGGTTGTTGTAAATGTAAATGGGAAACAGAAGATGTCGGAACAGCAAATCAAATCAGATACGAAGAAGGTGCTATTGAAGATTGTGATTCTGATTGGAACGTTTCTCATCACCATATTGACGAACATCTTCGACATGAACATCAAAATCTAGATGAAGTCCCAACTGACACTCTCATTGATAAAAAAGGAATCTGGTATCTCTTAGCCGTCGCAACTACGAGATTCCCTTGGGGACTTGTCCTCTTAATAACTGTAGTCGGAGCTGGCATTCCAATTGATTTAAATTCTACGAAATTTGATGTAACAGCTGACAGTATTGCACTCGTCCCATACGACGCAGAGATCCTTGTATCATATAAATATATTGGAGAGTTCTTTACATTCGGAACTGTGTATCCTTATTACATATTAATGGAAGTGTCTGATGAAAACGATAAGATCACAGATCCGTTCCGATGGGAGGGAACACAAAACGTATTAAGTTACATTATAAATAACGTTCCTAACACAAGAATTGAGGATTTCGACACAGCGTCATTGTGTGAAGGTAAGAATACTGTATTGAATGATTATCTGGTGTGTGAATATGACCCCACGCAGGACGTGTGTGTAATTTTTAATCATACAAAGTCTTATATAAATTCAGCTGGGACTGCTATGTTAGCAAAATATACGTCGAAGATTGCACCTATGTCTGAGGCTGGAAAGAAATGGTTGAAAGCAGCGAGGGAGGTCACAGAACCATATCTAAAAGTATCAATTGCTGGACAACCAGCTGAGGTCATCGATTCAATGGATGGGGTGTATGGTAACTTTGGTCTCATGATCGGTATTACTACATTCATGGTTTTGTTACTAGTCGCATGTTCCTTCAAATCAGCTCTAATTCCTATTCGAGTCATCTGTACGAGAGCTGTGACTCTCGCATTTGTCTATGGACTGGCTGATATGGCTTATTGTAATGGAGATTTGTCATGGTTGGGATCATCGTTTACTTCCCCAACTAATGAAATTTCATACACAAATGCATTGGTTGCTCTTCCAATACTGGTGGGTGTGGGTCTAGCACCTGATTTCTTTTTAACAACCAGAATTATTGAGTGTCGGAGAGCAGCGAGACCGGAATTCACAGACGGAGACAATTTAACAACCCACAGTGTGATTCTTGGAATGACTAGGACGGGTCATATTATCTCTGCGGCAGGTATTGTTATGATAGCTTGCTTCGCAGGTCTTTTGTTATTCTCAAAGGTAACGGTCATGCATCAAATTGCTTTCTTTTTAACAGTCGGACTTATATTTGAAACGTTCGTCATCAGACCATTAGTAGTTCCAGCAGCTACAGCTTTACTTGGTGAGTACAACTGGTGGCCATGCTCACTTCTCAATTGGAATATTCTTATTAAACAACTACGTGGTAGTACTGATGACCATCCTCCTCCTACAATTAAGGAAGGCTAAGTGAAGTGAACTTTTTTTTTTTTTTTTTTTTTATATGTAAAAAGGCATTCGAAAGGTATTTGTTACACGACTGTCGGACGGAATGTGTGTCTTCTGTTGGTGAAAGGGGAAAAAAAATAAAATAAAATAAAAAAAAAAAACTTTTCTAGCTAAATAATCATATTCAGACTTGCAGCTGTGTTACTATTTGTTACTGTTGACAAGTCTGTTGTTTTTTTTCTTCTTTTTCTCCTGTTCTTTCAGAATGTAGCAATATGTTATTTTTTTTATATATTTCACGATGCAAAAAAAAACAAAAAAACACGTGTTGCTTCAAAAAAAAAAAAAAAAATGGCAACGCAATGGAATGAAAAAAAAAGGAATTTTCAATTTAAATAAGGTTTGTTTGTGTGTTACGTGTGTCCCATGGCATTGTGTATGAAGGATTCTTCTTCTTCTTCTTATTATTTTTATTATTAATTTTGTTGTTGTTGTCACAGTACCGATTTTCTTTTTTGCCGATTCTTTTCTTTTTGTAAGGTTCTTACAGTTTCGGAATACAGTTTCAGCGTACCACGATTTTGTGTAGTTATTTCTTAAAGCCAAAAAAAAAAAATTTCTTTTTTTTTATCCCTATCAATTCTCTGTTCACTCGTTGGGATTGGGCTCTTTTATCCCTATCAATTCCCTGTTCACTCCTTGGGATTGGGCTCAACTTTCTACCGTAGTATTGGAGACCCTCGAAGAGCCGACCAGTGCTCTTTGAGTGTCCACCTAACAATACGGTAGTCTGGCTAGCTAGCTTTTCCTGATCTGGGCTGGGGGTTCGGAGGAATAGTTGGAAGAGAAAAAAAAAAAAAAAAAAAAAAAAAAGGAAAAATAATAAATTATGTGTGTGGTGTGTTTAATAATTTTTTGTGGAAAGTTCCTTTTCCATGGCAGTGTCTGTCCCCAAGATCAGACTTGTTTAAAAAAAAAAATTACGGTCGGAACAAGAAAAACTTAAAAAATCAAATCAGAAAAAAAATTAATATCAGAAAGAAAAAAAAAAAAAAAAAAAAAACAACCAACTCAACGGGTCTTCCCTGTTGCTGTTTATCGAGATAACAATCTGATGAAATTAGGTAAAAGATTATTTCGCATTTCGTGTTTTAAAAAAATAACAACAACAGCAACTCACGTTCAATTTCTCGTCGAATCTTCCTTTGGATTTTTTTTTTTTTTTTGTTTATTTCTCTTTTCCCCAGCTGCTGTGAGACCCGAGTGAAGCAATTATTGCTGTGTGACTAACGGCTTTTTTTTTATTTTTTTTTTTAAATTTATTTTCCCGTCAACACGTTACATATTCGAGCCTATTAATATTTTCCTCTCTCCATTTTATTTCATCATAATAACTATTATTTCGTTCCACGCTACAGATTAACAAACTACAAATGTTTTCTTCAGTCAAGTAGTTTATTTTTAAAACCTAAAGTGTGTTACTGTTTCACTCCTACGGCTCCAAAAGGGATACGTAGCGTCACTGGAGAGTTATCGTTGTGTACTGCAATGGAATTAATTTTTTTTTTTTTTTTAGAGTTTTTTTAAAAAAAAAAAAAAACTTAAAAATAAAATAAATGACATTTTCACTGATAGCATTCTGTGGAGGAACTGCAATGCTGTCAGCTGTTGAAGTTTTGGGAAAGGTAGCTAATCAAATTACATTAATTGTTCCTGTTTCTGATGATGGTGGTAGCAGTGGAAAGATCGTTAGAGTCCTACGTGGACCAGCTGTAGGAGACTGCAGATCAGCCATCAGCCGACTAGGAGCAGCAGCAGGCAATGCTCCAGCACCACTAGTCAGATTGCTTGGATACCGACTTCCTCAAGATGATAAAAAAGCAGCTCTTGAATGGCTTGACATCTTGCAAGGTGTCCATCCGATTTGGAAAGGAATGCCTGATGAGTTTACGATAATAGTAACGAGGTTCCTGCTCTATTTCAATAATAGCATCATGAGACCTTCTCCGTCGAAACCGTTGTTCACTTTCAGCAATGGTTCTCTTGGAAATTTTTTTTTAACTGGAGCTCGATTATATTTCGGTCATCTTGACTCTGGATTATTCTTATTAGCGAGACTTTGGCATCTACCGTATGGATTCAAGGTACTACCCTGCTCATGGGAGGGTGATAAGTCATTGACTTTAGGAATAGAATTTCACGACTCCACTATTAACAAAATACTTGGTCAGAATACCATAAGTCATCCAACCGACAACTCATCTCCTGACCAGGTAGATAAGAATGGATCTGGTGAAGAGGCTTTACCTGGTCAGGTTAAAAGAGTTTTTTTCGTTGATGGAGAATCAAAAAAAGAAGTTATTCCGAAATCACATCCTGGGATACTGACGGCATTGAAAAGTGGAGATCATTCTATGATTATATACGGGAGAGGATCATTATTAACCAGTATCGTTCCTTGTATTAATTTTAAAGAAATAACAAGAGAGATTCAGAAGCTGTCAATACCAAAGATTCTAATCGTAAACGGTTCAGCAGATAGAGAAACAACTCATCAAACTAAAAACGGCATCCACATCATGACATGCGATGATGTTATTTCTTTTATTTTATCTCAGGTATCAATTCCAATAAGAGATTACTATTCGTATATCACTCATGTTATTGTTCCGTCTGTTGGGGGTCTTGTTGTTGAAAATAACTTCAAAAAAACCTTCCCAGAAATTGAAGTAGTTCGAATCGATGCTGAAATCACACAAAGGGGAGTAGCACACTACGATGATCAAAAACTCGTTTCTTATTTAATGAAATTAAATTCAAGTTCTAAATTTTTAGAGGGTGGGAATAAATCTCATCTTTGATTTTTGTTTTTGTTGTACCGACGTAGTCGGAGAAGAAACTATTCAGATTGAAGAGCCGTTTTATTTCTTCTGGTCTCATGAGTTATGTTCCCTCGGGCGACAGGATTCTGTCTGCGTTTCAACGAATCATAAGGCTAATCTGAATGGTTCTTGTTTTTTTGAATCGACATAGTCAGAAGAAGAGACCCTTAAGATCGAAAAACCTATATTTCTTATGGTCATCCGTTTGTCAAATATTTCCACCCTCCCGTGCGATAAGATGCTGTCTGAGTTAGATGAAGTATAAGGTTAATGTGAATGGTTTCTTTTTATTTTATCTCAGGTATCAATTCCAATAAGAGAATACTATTCGTATATCACTCATGTTTGGGGGGGAGGGGTCTTGTTGTTGAAAATAACTTCAAAAAATCCAATCCTAGAGTAGAGTAAATCTCATTTCAGGTCTCTTTCGCTGCCTGCTTCTCTTTCGCTGCCTGCTTCGCATGCGGTGGGTCTGGGACGTTACTTTTTTTCTGGTAAACATGTCACTTGTCGCCTGTGAGAGTCTAACGGTGTGGTTGACATCCCTGACTTCGATATTTTCTTTTTTCTTTTTTCTTTCTTCCTTTTTTTAATAATTGTAATTCACGCCGCAAAAGGAGTCAAATTACTAATCTGGCAATTCATATCGTTGTATTGGTTGATGTGAATAAATTGGTGGAAAAAGATTTTAATTTATTGAAAATTCTTATTTTCAAAAGAGTCTACTCTTTTTTTTCTTGTTTTTTTCCATTTTAGAAAAAAAACAACAACAATAATATATACCATACTAACCTCTTCTGTCTAGCTTGTGTCTTGAGAATGGGCCCGAGAAGGGGTTTTTGTTTTTTGATTTTTTTTTTCTTTTTTTTCAAAAAAAAATAAAATAAAAAAAAATGGGAATTTCACGTCTGTTTCGATTGAATTCCTATTCCGAGAAATGATGTCATCAGTCCTTTGCTTTTTATCTAACTTATTGAAGCAATTAGTGGGCTGGTTTACGGGAGAAGTGAGGGAGATTATTCCTCATTAGTTTCCTCTTTTAATCTGTTTTTTTTTTTTTTTTTGGTATTTACCGAAAAAATATTTGAGCAGTGAAGGCTGTTCTTATTGAAAGGTGTACCAATCCCATCCCATTCCGAGATTTTATTATGCCTTTTTTTTTTTTTTTTTTTTTTTTTTGTATCTTTTTTTTTTGGGAAAAACTATAATTCCACAAAAAAGTTTGCGAAATGTCGGATTTCAACACAAAAGTTTGCGAAATGGACAGCTCCACACAAAAAAGTTTCCGAAATGGACAGCTCCACACAAAAAAGTTTCCGAAATGGACAGCTCCACACACGAAAGTTTCCGAAATGGACAGCAAAAAAAAAATTTTTTTTTCAACAACAAAAAAATTTTTTTCAGCAACAAAAAAATTTTTTTCAGCAAAAAAAAATTTTTTTCCAGTAGAAAACCTATAATCTGCTAACAGCTCCACAAAATAGTTTCCGAAATAGACAGCCATTTTTTTTTTTTTTTTAAGTTACTGGGGCCCTGACCCTACAACCCCCTGTGGGTGGAATACGTGAAATAATTTTCTATATGAACCAAATCCAATAAATTATGATGATATTTAGCTTTTTTTACCATAAGGCTTTTCTTTTCCTCTTGCCCTATGAATAACTTGATGATGAACTTGACGATGAACTTGTTAAGGAACTTGTTGAGCTTGATGAGTACTTACGCTTCCGCCTCTTTGCAGGCTTGGCAGATGACTTCTTGGCAGCTACCTTTGGGGCAGGCTTGGCAGATGACTTCTTGGCAGCTACCTTTGGGGCAGGCTTGGCAGATGACTTCTTGGCAGCTACCTTTGGGGCAGGCTTGGCAGCTCCAGCCGTTGTGTTTTTGCATCCCCTCTTGTTGTGACCTTTCTGCAAGCACTTACGGCACGTGATTTCACGGACCTCCCCCTTACTCCTAATTCGGAGCTTCTTTTTTCTCCCAACTCCCTTCCTCACTTCCGGTGGCAGTGTGCCATCTGCTTGAAGGGCACCTAATGGTGTTCGTGAAGGGTATAGCGCTGGACGATACAGCTTCCGATAACCCAGAATACTATAGCAGTGGGGAAGGGCTCCGGTCTTAATGTCAATGCTGAGGTGCATGAGAGTTCTTATAACATGCTGGCAGGGGTGCCCATACCTAGCAAAGACAGGGCAATTACAGCTGTACAGGTTTTCCACCCCTCCGATCTTTACCACCCACCCCTGGCCATCCCGTCTAATCTCATACACAGCGTTTTCCCCCTCCCCTTCCAGGGAGACTATCGTACACAAGTTGGCCTTACTGACCATGCCGTCAATGCGGAGGCCTATTGCGGGCAGTGCACCCCCCACTGGCAATGCAGCATGTTGTGTCCTTCTTTCTGCCATTTTATCAGTCCACCATTCACGAATACGTCTCAGAATTGTTATGATACTTCCTTGGCGTGGTTCCTTAAAAATGGAATTCATACACTCTGCAATATTCGAAGTGTACGTCTGGAATCTAGGTAGTCCTTCTGGCCAGAAGGCGTCACACCATCTCTCCAACCCTGTACTGCGGATGTAATTCTCTGCTTCCTGGCCGAATTGCTCCTTCACGTCGTTAAGCAGTGCTTCAGCAGTGGCTTTTTCTTGGCACTTGGCAAGCACCCAGATAACATCTGAAGCCTGTCCTGTAGTCAAGCATGTCTCTGTTGACACGTTGCCAACTAGGTGCTTGGTGCATAGCCCATGATGGGCTATGACACCATCTAATGTGTTGTCACTCTCAAGACCTTTTTGTCTATCAGAAAAAAGGCTAAAGCGCCTGAGATGAGCACCGAAGTGGTCACGTGTGTGGGAGTGGTGGTACTGCCAGCCCTCTTGATCCTCAGAAGGCCCAATGCTAAATGAAAGGGGCACAACCTGCCTATCACCATCTAAGCCGGCAGTCAGGAACAAGAGTCCGGCATATGGACCTGTTAGCGAACATGCATCGGAGCAGCAAATCGGTAAAAGGGTGTCCAGATTTTCTGGCGTCAAAAACGACCAAAAACATCGTGAGAACGCATTGTCATCACGCCTCTCAGTGTGGAATACCATGTCAGGGTTAACTGACTGCAGATCTGCCAGGTAAGGGGCTACAAGGGCATAAACCTCGTCCTGCTTCCCATGCACAAGGTCCCGTGCAAGTTCGAGACCTCTGGTGACAGTTTTAATATTGATTGCCACCTCCCGAAAGGCTAGCAGATCCTTTTGTGCCTGCTTCGGCCCATAGTCATAGCAACCCTCAACCTTAGTTCGCAGTTTCTGGGATACCCACTCTGCAATCCCGTCGCATGCCCTGTGTTCACCAGCACTGCATTGGTGCTCCCCAATAGAAAGGATCATCATCTCCCCCTCTACCCTCTTGGACTTAACAACCCAGCGGCAGCTGTCAACTGAACACTTCAATGTTAGTCGGGTCTTATCACATCGGTGAATGCGGTAGGTTAGACCTGACCGGCAGCTAAACTCGAAGGCACGTGCAAGCAGCTGGTCTGTTGTAGGGAAGACATCCCCAACAACCAAGGGAACTGCTTGAATGTCATTCTGATCCATTTTAGAGATTAAGGCTTCTGGGAATACAAGGGCTAAGGCTATCAATTAAACAAGAATTACGAATCACTATTGGATTTGACCATGAAAAGTTAGCAAATTATAGGTTTTCCACTAGAAAAAATTTTTTTTGCTGAAAAAAAATTTTTTTGTTGCTGAAAAAAAAAATTTTTTTTTGCTGTCCATTTCGGAAACTTTCGTGTGTGGAGCTGTCCATTTCGGAAACTTTTTTGTGTGGAGCTGTCCATTTCGGAAACTTTTTTGTGTGGAGCTGTCCATTTCGCAAACTTTTGTGTTGAAAACCGACATTTCAGTAACATTTGCGTGGAATTAGAGGTTTTCCCTTTTTTTTTTAATGGGACTGAAACGTCAGACTCCATACATGTAGCAGCTAGGAAATGACCCTATTTTGGTGTCATCATGAGTTAGGTAACCTCTGAATTTATTTATTTTTTTTATTTCAAAACAGAGCACCATCTATATTAATATTAATGTGGTATTATCTCATACTTGTGTTGATAGTACTCCCTGGGTGTGAATCAAATGACGTAGTTGAAGCGCTTCTGTTCAGCGATGATGGTTGTAAGAATCCAATTGGTCATGTTATTGTTAAAGCTAATAGTAATTGTAATTGTTTATCGTGTTCAAGATGGAGAGAATTCCCAACATCAGAACCAGCAGCGGGAGATGTCACAAGAACTGAAACATTATCAGAAGGAAGAACAGTGTCAATGACTGCTCTTCCGACTGGAACTTCATCGCAAACAGAAAGGATTAGAACACAATCTTTGACTTTATCTGGTGAGTCTTCTGAAACTATTGTTGTAGAAAGCAGGACTGCTGTTGCTGCTACAGAAACAATTCTACCGCAGGGATCTCCAACACCATCTCCGTCATCACAGTGTGGACCATGTGGGTTTTCTGATATAGCTGTTGGTCGGGCAACTTGTTCTTCAAAAGGTGTTTTTTTTTTGGAACTTCCAACATCGTCAACAGAATGTCCAGCGACAAGTCTTCTGGAGACAACTCCGTTTGTGTTTACAGCAAACAACTGTACGAGGGTTGGATCTGTGTATGCGATCTTTACAGATGTATCGTGTGAACATGATAACTCAGATGATGGTTTATCAGGATTAGCTATAACGTCGATCATATTTATAGTGATATTTTTGTTTGGAATTGCTGGAGCTGTTTTCGTTATGAGGAAATTCAAGTCTCGGATGTCTGATTTCGAAGAATTGAAATCAGCGGTTCAGAAATCTGCCAGAGAAGAGAAAGACTTGGCTTCAAAATTGGATAAAATAAAATCATCAATAACGAAGAAGAATCCAGCAATTACAACTCAAGTTGAACATGTTGAAGACGTTACTGGAGTTTCATCTGTGACCAGGTCACTAACTGATGTTGTGATTGGCGTCTCAGCACCGTCACTACCCATCAGAGAAGACTTGGACAGACTGAGCGCTCATATGGCAGAGATGGAGTCACGTGTTAGCCTTCAAAAACAAATTCAAAAAGATGCAATGATTTAATTTCCCAAACAGCATTCTAATTTGGGAAATCTCTTTTACGAATACGTTTTTGGACACGCTTGTTACTGACCGAAAAAGGTAGCGATTATTTTTTATTAAAATAGACAAGTCTATATTAGCAATTTATTCTGGTTTTGTATTTTCTTTTCTTCCCCGTAATTAGAACCTCGTAGTTTATTACACGAGATTTATTTCTAGGTTGTAATCTGTTTGTTTAATTTTTTAATACGTGTCATTGGGTTCCGGTGTTCGCTTACAAAGTTGACATCCTTTTTAAGGGGTCAATCGATATTGTTAATTTTTGTTGTTGTTGTTTTCTTCTTTCTTCGTTTGTTCTGTCTTTTAGAAAGTTTGTCGCTTAACCCAATGGGACACGTCAATAGAGTTACAGACACATCTATCATATACAAGTTGTATGATGGTGGTGTTGTTTTTTCCTCGGAGAATGCATTGAAAAAAATGTTTAAAAAAAAAAAAAAATTAAAATTCACCCACAGCAACTAACATCAAAAATGATAACCACCTGAGATGAGTCTTCTACTGGTGGAGTATTTCAAATTGATTTTATAAACTTTTTTCTTCAGCTATCTATATAAATTAAAAAAATGCGTGCCGGAATTCTTTTATTGGCAGGAGCTCTGTCCTGCAATGCCGAGACCTTCATGAAGGAGTCTTTCGACAGCGCCTGGGAATCCCGTTGGGGAAACGCTGACCGTGAAGGTTTGGGAAAGTTTGTCCGTACTGCGGGTAAGCACTTCGGAGATGAAGAAATCAACCAGGGAATTCAAACCTCCCAGGACGCTAAGTTCTATGGAATCTCAAGACAAATGGACAAGCCATTCTCAAACAAGGGAAAATCCTTTGTCGCTTCATTCAGTGTCAAGCACGAACAGGTTTGTTTTTATTTTTCCAACAACGAATACTAAAATAATAATAAAATATAAACATCACAACCACCAACAGGGAATTGACTGTGGAGGAGGTTACATTAAGGTTCTCCCAAAGACTGAAGCCGCTAAGTTCAACGGAGACTCATCTTACTGGATGATGTTTGGACCTGATATCTGTGGAGCAACAAAGAAGATCCATTTGATCTTTGGATACAAGGGAAGAAACCTTGAGTGGAAGAAGACTCCAAAGGCTGAAGACGATAAATTGACTCACGTCTACACTGTTATCGTTAACGCTGATAACACCTATGAAGTTCAGGTTGACGGTAAGAAGGTTGAAGGAGGAAACATGGCTGATGACTGGGAGTTTCTTCTTCCAAAGGAAATCGACGACCCATCTGACAACAAGCCAGCTGACTGGGTTGACGAGGCAGAGATTGATGACCCAGAAGACAAGAAGCCATCTGACTGGGACTCCATCCCAGAACAGATTGTTGACCCAAGCGCTGAGAAGCCAGACGACTGGGATGAGGAGGATGATGGTGAGTGGGAAGCCCCAACCATCCCAAACCCAGAGTTCAAGGGTGCCTGGAAGGCAAAGAGAATTCCTAACCCAGCCTACAAGGGTATCTGGAAGCCAAAGCAGATCGCAAACCCTGACTTCGAGGACGACTCTGACTTGTACCTCATGAGAGAGCCAGTCGCCACCGTCGGAATTGACCTTTGGCAGGTAAAGTCTGGTTCCATCTTTGACAACTTAATTGTCTCTGATGACGCCAAGGAAGTTGAGGCATACATCGCAGAGACCTACGGAAAGACCAGCGCTGCCGAGAAGGAGAAGTTCGAGGCTGAGGAGAAGGCCGCCGCTGACGCCGCTGCCGAGGCTGCCAAGTCTGCTGAGTCTGCCGAGACTGACGAAGACGAAGAATAGGCAATTAGTTTAAAAAACAACAAAAAAACAGAAAAAATAATATTAAAAAAAAAATAAAAAAAAAAAAGAGATTCATTTTTAATCCCATCCCGTCCAAAAACAAGCTCTTAGTGTGCGCACTTGCGCTGCGACATTCTTTTCCCCAATTTTATTTTATAGTGACGTCTAAAAACCTCTCTCACGCGTTTATTTAAATTTCAATTTTTTTAATTTTTCTTTTAGGGAGTCTACTCGTGTGCATTTAGGTGCTTTTCTCCCTCTCTTTTTAATTTTATTTTTTAAAAAAAAATTGACTCATCCCTTTTTTTTTTTTGATCCTCATCTTTTATCCGCCGTGATTTTTTTCCTGCCATCCAGGGGAAAGGTTCTTAACGATTGAAAGCATTACTGTCTTGTGTGGTAATATTTTGACTTCTTTTCAAACAGGTATATGGATAACTCTGCGCAATCCTTGTTGTTACTGTACAAGGTTATCCTTAAAATAATCAAACTATTTCTCTTTTGTTGTCAGTCAGGGAATTTGAAATATCACAAAATTAGTTTTGAAGGTTGAGGCTCAGGGGGGTGAAGCTTAGAAATCTTAAAATAAGGAAATGGAGAAAAAAGATTGCATTTCTAAGTCAGGGTTTCTTGAGAAGTGTGTTAACCTTTTTATACATATCTGAGTGACAGAAGGTAGCTCTTAATTAAAAAAAAAAAAAACAGATTCTCAGTAGGAAATAAGTTCACACTCCGTAAGAATTGGAAGCGAAGATACATAAGCAGCACACCCAACGGATTACTTTATTATAAAGACTCTGACTTGGGTAAGGCACAAGGTCGAGTACCGTACGGGTTTGACACGACTTTGTATACAAAAGTTGACCAGTCTGTACATCCCGAAGCAAGACTTCACGATGAATATTTTTACTTCGCGATTCAGTTTGCGGAAACAAATTCAAAAGTACGAATGTTGCTACTTCGAACACAAAGTAGTTCTGAGAAAGCTGAATGGTGCAATGCACTTTCAACAATGATGGCTCGCGCTGATTAGTTTTGGTGGGTTGGGTGGCTTTTTTTGGATCTGTTATTTATTAGTAAAGTTAGTCTTGAAAAAAAAAAAATATTTAGACTTGTTTTTTTAGAATTGAGGAGGGAAAAAAAAAAAAATGCTGCAATCACAAGTTAGATCGATGCTTTTTTTTTTTTTTTTTTTTTTTTTCTTTTTTTTCCCCCCTTTGTTGTTTTGTTATTGTTTTATTAGTCGTTTTTTTTTTGTTATACCGACGTAGTCGGAGAAGAAACTATTCAGATTGAAAAGCCGATATTTCTTATGGTTATGGTTTATTTTCCCTCGTGCGACAGGATTTTTGTCTGCGTTCAACGAAATATAAGGCCAATCTGAATGGTTTTTTTTTTTTTTTTTTTTTTTTTTTTTGTTCAAAAAAGTGAAAAAAAAAAAAAAAAAAAAACTCAAGTATTAACTATTCATTGTACTGAAGAACATTTTTTTCGTATTAAAGGAATGTTATGTCAACCCTCGCCTTTTATTATTATAAAAAAATTGTATTTTGATCTTTTCTGGTATCTGTTGAACTACTCTGCAGCAAAATCCAGAATTTGTGATTTATCTTTTTTGTGATTTGTTGTTGTTATTGTGAATTATTATTTGATCAACAACGACAACTGATACTCTGAAAATATCCAACAGTCTTTTATGTTATATTTCTTCACAAGGTCAACGCACCAAATTAATATAATATCTAACATGGTTAGGGTAGTCCGACTCTCACCGAATGAAGAAAAGACGATTGAATGTGAAATACCAGCTGATTTACATGCGATTGTCGCAGCAGATTTTAATATAAAAGGTGAGTTCGAACTGTTGGACATGGGATGTGGTTCTTCAAACGGAACTGAATCAGTTTTCATAATAAAAGAAAAGGCTGCTGGAGAAGAGATAAAAACAACTACGACTGCGCAACCTCCTTTTGTAAAGTTTGATACGGATATTACCCCAGATGTTGACCTTTTAATTCATAATGGAGAAGGATACGATATGGTAAGCGCTCTCTCAGAACTCATTGATAACTCAATTCAAAATACTGCAGCTAATGAAGACAGGAGACAGATTTCAATAAACTTCTTATCATCGGGATCTCCAACAAGCATTGAAGAAATTAAAGTTTTCGACAACGGTTGTGGAATGTCCGTAGATGGCGTTAAGCAATGGGCCATCCTAGGAAGGACACATCACCTTCGACGACTCTCCAGCACGCCAATCCAACAACTGACTGATAGAGCGATTCACAGTAGTAAAACAGCTTCTCTAACATCAGATTTTTCAAGATTCGGAGTTGGTTCGAAAAAAGCAGTTTTTTCATTGGGAGATAGCGTGACTGTCACGACTCGTTCAGGGAATTCACCCTGGGTTTGTGAATGTACTTTATCGAAGAACACGATTAAACAAACTGGTTGGTCGACATCCATCTCAGTCAGAATCCCTACTCATGATGAGGGAAAGTTATCAAGTTTTACTTTATTCTCTATAACTGGATTGTCAGAAACTCATAGAGTCGGATTTAATGAAGATTTTATCGTATCATGGTTTGGTCATATATATCACTACTACATATATGGTCCTAAGGGAAATAGAAATGATGATGATGATGACAATAGTAGTGACGAAGAGGATGAAACAAACATACCAACTATTGACCTGTTGGTTAACGGAAAGAATCTCCGGCATCACGACAGTATCGATGGTGAAACAATTCTACTTAATAAGGGAGTTGAGAGATTCTCATTTGATATTCCTCTGAGCGTTGAAAGATTGAAATCAATAGAAACACCGACGTCAAAGACACCAATGCCTCCAGGAACAATTCTTCGACCAGCACCAGGTAGGAATGACGATCAAGATGATATTTCGTATGATGGAATAAACGGATCTCAACCTACTCAAATAAAGAATAATCAGCCGTCAAAAGACAATTCTGTGTCTCCAGTTGTAAAGGTTGTGATCTATTATTATCCTTTTAAAGATGGGTTAGAAACGATGCCTATTCCTGCTGGTGTTCACATTGATAATGCGATTGATGATGAAAGACTTCCGTTGTGTGATCGACGTCCTGGAATGGAATTATTTTGGAATGGGAGGATGCTTCCAAGAGATTTTTTAGACTTATCAACGTGGCCTTTTTTAAAGAATTGTCTTTCTCCGTCGTCTCAGATTTCTCATACGGCATCTGGAACTGAAAGGCTTCCACCAGCATGTTATCGAAGAGTGAAGGGACAGATCTTTTTAGACAGTAGTTTTGAAGTAACTGCTAACAAACATGCTTTGAATAGAGAAACTATTCTCGTAAAAGCATTACTCCGATTCAGTCATCGAACTCTCTCACAAAAAATCCGACGATGGATCACAACATGTCACCAACGCCACGATGAAGAATTAATATTTGGAAACCTCGACAAAGACTTAATGAGAGGTGATGGAACATGTTACTACACAGAAGTTAAAGTCTCTTCTATGAATCTTCTAAAAGGAATGTTTATACTAACCAAGCAACCGAATGGAAGAGGTAAACTCATCGGTAAGATAACTGCCATCTTCAGATCACCTGATTCTGAAGCATATCATGGTTGTTTTGTAACGATGTTGGTATCATTTTCTTCGACTCACAATAGTAATAACCAATCGAAGACTCAAGACGGAACTCAGATATCAATTCCAGTTGGACTCATTCAGAAAACTTTAACTGCGAAGGAAGCTGATTCTGAACTTCAAAAAGTTAGAAAAAATAATCCAACAGTTCTCAAATTATCTGGATCGTTGATAGATGGAAACACATCAACGGAAACTGTTGGAGGTAAGAAAGTTAAAAAACGAGAACATGTGACGTATGCTACAATCCAAGCTGGTTTACACAAGAGTAAAAAAATAATAATAAAACTATGCAACGATGCGGGTAAAGTTATGGCGATTCGTGGAGCGACCGTTGAAGTTTCAATCGCAGCCACTCCAACACAGGGATCTGTGTCTGAGAACCCAATCATGGCAACGTTTCCTTGTAGTGTAAAAGCATCGGGTGAGTTCGTTATTCAAATGTCAACTGTGTTGGAATCTCATTCCGACTTTTTACAATTTTCTGGAAAATATATTTTTTCATTTCGGACATCGTCGGTAACGGTCCCCGTCACAGAACTAATCGTTACTGTGATTCCTTGTTTAAAAATTTCTGATTTCTTCATAACGAATAGCACTTCAGAACCAGAATTGTCTGCTCAGCTTGGAAAACCACTCCAAGAAATTCATTTTGGATTGACCGATGAATTTAATAATTGTATTCCTTATAATGTGTTGTGTGAGACTGAAGCACCTTCTGTATCTGTTGCAATCTTAGAGAGAGAGACTTCTAAAGTTGTTAAACAACTATTAATTAATTCGGATGAGTTTTTAAGACAAGGAACAAAGTCTGGTTTGAGTTTAAAAAATATAATCGTGACGGGTGTGATTCCAAGTGCTCAAACATCATCGTCAGATGTGTTGCATTTTGATTTGGAAGTCACATTGGTAGTTGGTGAAAAGATCAAAAGTAAGAGTAAAAAGATGAAACACAAATCGATTATTCAATTTGACGTTTTGAAAGCAGGTCGACCAGTAGCACTTGAGGCTGATTCGGTTCCTACAACTGTTGGTTGGAGAGAAGCATTTTATCTTTCAATGCTGCTAAAGGATGAATGGGGTAACTTAACGTCATCAGTAGGAAACACTGCTACTGGATCTCAGATCATGTGCAGAATAACTGCGATTGGAAGAGCACAAGTCTCAAATAAACGAAAAGATGTAGTTGCTGACTTTACAACGTGTAGTTCTCAATTCTCATTTTCTGATATTTCACTGCTACCCATTGACGACATAGCAAGTGTTACAGAGAGTGTGGAAATATCTTTACAGGCAGTGTTGTTTTATCGCTTGAAATCAAGTGAAAAGAAAACAAACATAACGACAACGTGTACGATAGAAGTGAAGCCTCCAACTTCATATCCTCACTTAGTCATTGAGTGTAAGTCTCATGGTATTGATCATAGCAATCCTGCTGAAACATTCTTACCATTGATAGATGTTGGTGATGACCTATCAGGAATCACAGCTCAGTTTATACATCCTCCGTCATGGGCTTCATCTGCTGTTGTCAGTAGCAGTTGGTCAGTCGATTCGGTGTCGTCATTTTCGGTCATTGAAGGAAGGGTAATTGTTTCGTTGCCTGATATAATAGCACCTACGAAGGTATCGAAGGTGATTCATGAAATTAAAATTTCAGATTCGAATGATTCTGAAAATTGTTTTAATCATAAAATATCAATTTCATATCAAAATGGAACTCCAACAAAACTAAAGATTATTCAATATCCAAAAACGATTACAATTTCAGAAGCAATTGGTATTCAAATGAGAGTTTGCGACAAGTTTGGAAATGAACTGAGAATCGACGATGGCAGACTATCTAAAGTAAAATCAATAAAACTAACCATCCCAACCAACGACACTGTCGATGATAATAAACACCCAAAGAATAATAAAACAACTATTCAGTGTTCAACTGATATAAAAAAACGAGACACGACATGGAGTCTACGGCATTGTGTCGTTGAAGGAAAATCTCAAGACGTCGACATCGTCGCGACGATGTCCGTCGGAGGAACCGATATACTGTCTGATCCGATATCTGTTACCATTCTTCCTGGGGAAGGAAAATTTATTACAGTTGATGGTCAGAAAACTTCTCAAAAGAAACCTTTTTGTGTCACCAAATACGTTAATTTTTCAACCCTACCTCCTCTTCGAATCGGACTCATGGATGCTTTCGGAAATGAATGTTCTGCGATGGGTAAAAGGGTGATCTTACAATGCAAAGATCAAGTAAAACTCATATCCCTCTCTGATAAAAAACATAAGTCTCAAAGTGATGGTCGTGAAGGCGTGTTCACACCAGCTTTGTTAATAGCAGCACAGCCAGGATCGATATCTGGGTCGCTGTCGTCAATCGCAACGGCGACACTTGAAAAAATGGATCAGATAGAACCTGCTGTAATTAAATTAACAATAAAATCAGGAAAATTACCGTGGGGGGCTAAAATAGTAAAACTGAACGAAGAGAACAAAAGAATAGTAACAGCGGGAACTGCTATTTCATCAGAACCGATTACCGCTACTATTCTCTGTGAAGATCAATCTGAATGCACAACCATACCATCAGACAGAGTATCTCTTGAGCTGTGTAGTGCTGTGCTTCATTCGCCTATTCGATTTCGAGGTCCATCAGAACCCAGTCAAGTTTCAGTCAAGGCGTCCATCATTAAGTTTCCAGAGTTGCAAAACTACACTCCAACTGCAGCAGGGACTTACTCTGGAAAGATAGAAATCGATCTAAACTATCATCCTCATAGTGATCATTTGGAAAAATTAAAATGTGTTCATCGACTGGTAGATTCTCCTTCAGCAAGATTCACATTTGAAGTTCGAGCTGCAACACCAAATAGACTGAATTGCCGACTTCTCAATCCTTCTATTGAAAAAAAAATTTCAAAAAAAAAGTTAAAAGGAACATCGAGTGAGTCTCCTTTTGGTAGTTGGTCAGACAGTCACCATGTGGGTGCTGTTTCTGGTGGCAAGTCTTTGATTTTAGGAGCAGAGGTCAGAGCAGAAGATATGTTTGGAAATGCTGTGTGCTCATTAAATGGTGTTGAAGTAACATATGAAATTCAAAAGTACACCGATACTCCATGCGACTCTCAGATTAAACGACGAAAGGAAAATGATTTAGTCCCGAAAGCTGAACAGCTAAAGGAAACAACTCTGTCGCTATCTAACGGGATTGCGACCCTTCCTTGTATTACCCTTCAGCCGGATTCACCTGACGTTGAAGCACCAAATGAGGGTACTTATTCACTCACAATTAGCGTTTCCATCCCTGGAAAGGAAAACCTTTCACAACTTCTCTCTTCTCATATTATCTTCCACTACACTGACAACGCTGCTAAGGAAAAAGCTCTTGGACTCCTTGCAACCAGAAGAGGTGAATGGATCTGCCGACAACAATATTTGGAAAAAAAAATTCAAAAAATCGAAGCACGTCGGGCTGCGATAGACGAAGTAGAAGACAACTGGGATGCTCGCATTAAAGAAGTTCAGAAGGAAATGTTGGCGACGAGGAAATTAAAATCTCCGAATTGGGCGACTTTTGATGCGGCTGAACTGGCAAAACAAACTGCGTCAGCGTTACGAAAAATTGAAAGAGAAGCTGCAGACGAAGATGATCCAAACAATCCAACCAGAAGACGAAAGAAGAACTTCGGATACGATAAGAGTCAATCTTTAAAAGTTGTCGCCGACCGTAGGAATTGCAGCAGTGAAATCATCGGATGCATATCTGAATTTGGATTCATAAAAGACGAGAATGTCGATATCTGTATCAGTAAATCCCTCAGTCGATTCATGCAAACTGTCGTACTGGCAACCAGCTCTGAAACAGCTTCGTTAAAAAAAGACTTATCAAAATACGGGACATTACCTCTCCTTTCTTTGGATAATTTCAATCACGCAACTCTAAATAGTGAAGGAAGGATTGCTTCTCTGACCTCACCAAATCCAAGACCACAAGGGTGGATTGGCTATGCTGCTAATATTATTGACATTGAAGAGAGAAATTATTATCTCAGACCAGTTTTTTTTAATTTACTCGGAAACAAGGTTGTTTTTGATAATGTCTCAAACGCGAGATCGTGGAGACAACAATTGCTGTCAAGAAGTTTAAAGGCTCCTCCAATCATATGTTTGGATGGTGAGAAGATGGAACAAAGTGGTATCGAATGGGCTGGTCAGCAATCAAGTGATTTAGGATATCGATTCGGAACAATGTCACCCTGTTCAACAGAGCGTTATAAAAGTATTCAAAAACTACACAAACTTCTTGAGACTTACGCTGATCTTCAAGAAGAACGAACTGCTGAACGAAATCAACGATCTCAAATAGAAACTTTACAACAAAAAGAAGGTTCTCTTCGTTCTGAAGTACGAGACGTAACTCAAACGATAAAAACAATCAGTCGACTCCTAGACACGGATCCAGCATCAGTCTCAGGTGCTATTTTTACAAAACTAATGGACTCTGTTCCACCTGCTCCTTCTCAATTGACGTCAGGAAAAGTAATCGAAGAATCAAAAACGTCTTCTAAAAAAAAATCACATCCAAAACGGTCTTCCTCACCACCAGTCCCAAGTGAAGGAGAAGATGTTGAAGATGATTACAAGTTGAAGAGATCGAAAACAAATAAATCAAAAAAGTAAAACTGACCCTCCCTTGTTGTTGAGTAATACGTTGTTACCATAAATGACAGCAAACCTTCACAAGAACTTAGAACCCAGTTATTATCGTATTGATGGTGTGGATGTTATTTTGGCGCCTTAACAAGGTGTTTGGGCTGCGGTCATAGCCGCTTGCCTCCATCCCACCTGAATTAGTATCTTTTAACGTGGCCATCGAATTTATATTTTTTTCTCAACAGGATGAGTATGATGGGAGAAGGGATGACAGGCTTAAAGTTGTTGTCTTGTTGTGTAGTAATAAAAAGTACGGATTATCTAGTTATTTGTATTTGGATCTGGTTGGTTCTTTGTGGCTCTTTTGTTTATACCCTATTCTTACAGGCCGCCAAGCGGCAGCCACCATGGCCGATATGAATAGCCTGCTGCTACTGTTGCAGCAACATCGGCAAAATCAACAGCTGCAGCAGCCACAGCAGCAGCAGCAGCAGCAGCAGCAACTACAACTCCCGCAGCAACAGCAGCAGCAACAACCCCAGACCGAACCAATTTATAATATGGCTTTGGGTGGTGGGTACAGTTCTAGTGGTGTTCCGAGTAGCTTGCCGCTCCCTAATAATTCTATTCAGCAACCACAGCAACAGCAACAACTCCAACAACTTCGTCCTCAACAGCAGCACCAAAAACCTGCCACGTGGGATGGTGACGAGGGAACTACTGTAGGAGGAGGACAGTCTGAATGGCAGGCATACCTTCGTAATAGAGATCTGGTTCCAGAAGGCCCTGCAGCTCCGAATAGCCAACAAGCTGTTACTCATGATCGATGGAGTAGTGTGCAAGCTCGACCGCAACAGCAACAGCAACACCAACAACAGCAGCTACAACAACTACAACAACCCCAACATCAGCACCAGCAGCAACCACAACACCACCACCACCACCATCACCACCAACCTAATAAAGTAAATGCTAACATGTGGTCTGCCCAACAGACTGGTTACCCGCAGATGACCGCATCACTTCCTCAACACCAAGTCCCTCAACATTCACTATCCAACACTCATGTGCCCAGTCAATCAATCGAAAACTCTTATGCCTTTAAGGGAAAAGGAAAGTCTGTGAAAGGTGGCAAACTCGGTAAAGGAAAAGGAAGCAAAGATCCATCACAACACTCACCGTGGCAATCATCAGAAGCATTTCAACCCTACCGAGTAGAAGGCGGTAAGAAGGGTGTTAAGGAAGGAAAGAAGGGAAAATGGTCAAAAAAAGGCAAACAGCCGATAGAGTCTGCATCACAAATCCCTGTAAGTCGTCTTGTGGCGTCTCAGTCAGCACAACCTGCGGTGTCCCAGCCGGCAGCACAACCTGCGGCGTCTCAGCCGAAAGCACAGCCTGCGGTGCCTCAGCCGACAGCACAACCTGCCGTACAACTTGTAGTTCCTAATGTAAGTGAAATTAGTAAGAAAGATTCTCATCCTGTTCCTATTGAGAAGGAAGGTCCAGCTCCACCACCACCTAAGGAAACGACGGAAAAACCCGTTAATCCGTCACCGACACCAGCTACTCCTCAGGTAGTCAGTAAACCACCTGAGAATGAGAAGGTTGTTGTTCCAGTGATTGTACCCGTCAAGTCAATACCATCAATCGTTCCTCGAAAAAAACCGCCGCTGCTACCTCCTGGCCCTCCACCCAGCAAGATTGCTGCGAGAAATGCGAAAATTGAAAAAACAAAAATTTCTCTTCCGCTACCACCTCCGCCAGCAGTGATCTTGAGTGGGAAGGGAAGAGGTCGAGGGAGTGCAGTTCCTCCACCACCAACTGTTGGACTGACGATTCCAGGAAGGGGTCAGGTTGCTGCGGTTTCTGCAAAAGTACCTCCACTTCCTGTTATTCCTTCGCTTCCTACAATCCCGTCACTTCCTGTGACATCAACGGCCAGTTCAAGTCCCGCTGTGATTCCAGCGAAAACAGTTATGCAAATGCCCAAACCTCTTCCCTCACGTCCAGTAATACCTGGACCTCCTCCAGTTGGAGCTCAACGTAAACGAGAAGGAATTAGAACAACAGTAACACCAGCAGTGAATGTGATTTTATCACAACTTGGTTGGCCTGCGACATTCGTTCACGAAGGTCTCAGACGATGGGCTGTTAAGAAAGTACTAGCAGCCCAAGGTGTGGTATCCCTTCGACTACTTGGTGTTGTTTTAGCAGGAGACGCCTTAAGAACAAAACTCTTAGAGGAAGTCTACGAAGGAGGTGTAACAGAATTTCTAAAGGCTTTCCCAGACACGTTTAAAATCGGAACAACTGACGAACAATTAATATCAGTCTATGGATCTACTACAATAGGATTAACACAATCTCCTGAAGAAGAAGACGAAGTTAAATTCAACAGAAGACAAGACAGAGATAGATGTCTTAAGGAACAATGGTCAAGCGAAGATCTAGGGAAAACTGATAAACAAAAAGCTTCTGTTATGGAATCTCGTCAAAAACGAATTCGAAAACTCCACTGGGAAGACGTCGAGGAAGACAAACAAGTGAAGTCAACAAGACTAAAGGATTGTCCTTATGTAACAGAATCAGAGCTGAACGAGATACTTGGAATGGGAATGGGAGTCGTCGACGTATTAACTCAAATTGAAAAGTTAGTCACAGCAATTACTTCTGGACGACTCACAAAACAAAAACTAAACGAACAAAAGACAGCTTTAATAAAAAGTGCTAGAACCGTAGCAGCAAACAGACTAGCAACTGGAAACAAACTTACCTCTAATAATAGAAGGCTATTCGATGATGGTCAGTTTCATGATGTTAGTGACTCAGAGTCTTCTTCTGATAGCGACGATTTAAACGGCAATTTAGGACCTGAAACATCTCTGGATTATCTGAAGTTACTTCCCTCAGAGAGTGAAGCTCTTCACAGTTCTCTTCTAAGTTTTAATGTGTTGTTTCCCGGATCGAATAGTTGTAGTCAAAAAAGTCTTTTTGACATGGCTCTCACTCCGGATGATGGCGCAACCAACGATCTGAATTCTGACTTACAACCAATTGACATGAAATTAACTCCGGGAAAAAAAACTATGATCACTGTTGCTGGGTTGAGAAGGCAATTACCTGCGGCGTCGTTCACAGATGAAGACGTGGTTGGAATGTTCAGTAGAAAGTTGAAGCAATTATACTTCCAAGATTATAATATATCACTCAGGATTAGGACTGATGATAGAGTTGTGTTTGATATGTCTGATGCAACACCACTACACGAATTGGTAAACGTATCACGTCAATTTGACCCTTTGAAATACCCCTTACTACATGCTCACTATGGAGATATGGAAGATTCTTTAGTACCAGTTAGGATATCACCTCCTCAACGGAGTTCATCAGATTGGATGCCTCAGCTTAATGAACGCAATGGTATCGTATTATCAAAGAGAAGGCATCTGATCAACAAATCAGAATTAGAGTTATCAGTTACTAAAGACATGGAATGGACTATTAGAAATTGGGGAATAGTCGAAAGTGATATTCGTCTTTCAACTCCAGAGTTCTTTTCAAGAATCTCATCTCTGACTGAGAATACATCATGGCAACCACCTGCAGCTTATGATCCATGTCCGTATCCTGTACCAATTGGATTTGATGGATTATCTACAGACTGGTTGGATGAATCAAAAAGTCATAAGGGTTTAGTCTTTCTTCATCCACCGTATTCGAGGGTGTCGTCATGGATGCAAAAAGCTCTTTTTGAATGCTCTCGAGGAGTTCAAGTCTTAGCAACGATACCTCGGACTTCACCGTGGCTTAGATCACGTGAAGCTACTACTTCTCTCGCTCTTTTCAGTCGATGGCCTGTGTTGGGTCAGAAACTTCGTAATCCAGCGGTGTGTACTTCTTCTTATCATATCTGTTCACAAGTATCGTTGTTAAGAATAAAACAAAACAAACAAAACAACAGCTACCGAACGATCCTTGTGAAACTGACCTGCTCATATTCCTACTCGATCCTTCAAAGATTCCTCACTGTCATGGTGTACCCAGTTCGTAGACAGTGAATTGATAACTAAAATGGTAACCAAGACAAGGGAACGAAAGTGTTTTCTATTATCGGTTACGTATCCTCGAATTATTCATT
This sequence comes from Flectonema sp. DT1601, assembly GCA_964019425.1. Lineage (NCBI taxonomy): Eukaryota > Euglenozoa > Diplonemea > Diplonemida > Diplonemidae > Flectonema > Flectonema sp. DT1601. Next base: position 163,928 of record OZ025854.1, on the reverse strand, counting down.
CTGACAGCAGCAGTCTACTTTGATTTCGAGAATCGTTATTTCAACTTTTACTTTTTTTCAGACATCAAATCTCCCCTAATGTTTAATCAGACGATAGGTACACTATGAATAACGCTCATGCAAGGAAGGTACTCCAGGTATCCTTGTCAGCAACATTCGATGAAGTGAAATCGATGCATAAAAAATTAGTCATCCAACACCATCCCGACAAGGGAGGTAACACAGAAAAAATGAAGGAAATAAATGAAGCATTCTCGGCATTGAAAGTGCAAGAACAGCAAAAACCATCGGTAGGTAGAACGCAATCAAATAGTAGGCGTTCGAATTCAAAAACAAACAACAATGCAGGTAAGAAATGGAATGGAGAAGTTAAAAGATCGCGACCATTACACACTCATACGGTGTTTAATCAGACTTCTGTAAATATAAAAAGATCACCGCTGTATGGTGATACCCCTGTTGCTAAGCTTCGTAATATATCAGATTTACTTCATTCTGCAACAGGAAGTGATAGAACTGGTCCCAAGCTTCAAGGTGATAATCCTTCTCATTGGGGAAAGTCTTATGGTCCAAACAGTCACTCTGTTGAGTTTCAACCCTCACAGGTTGACTACAGTGAAAGTAATTCTGAACATAGTGATAGGTCGACAGCTTCAAATCATTCTCGATGGGTTCCAGATCCACTCCGACCTAGTGAAAGAAAAAATGAAAGAGTTTTATTTGATAATGCGCCACAACGCCGCTCATGAGATAGTTTTAATTAAGGTTCGACAACAATGTTAAAATTATATTATTATTATTATTATTCAAAGGTAAACAGATCATCATAATATAAAACGATTTACTTTTTTTAATGAGTTTTTATTCAAATACAACATAAAATAAACTTTATCATCATACCTCTCCCCCCCCCTTCAAAACAGTCCAACAGGATAATGAGGTTGCCTCTTCCTGTTGTGTTGAGCAATCCAAATGATGACGCTGCGCAAGTGTTGAAGAAATCAATAATGTTTTGGTTAATGTCATGTAGCCTGGTATCGACGGTATCGTATCTGGGATACGGTATTATATCATCAGCTGAGGGACAGTCGATATTTATGATTTCAATCTATCTTGCCATGGTGACAGATGTCATCGGACTCACTTGGATGTTTTTCACTAAATCTCTGTCAGATTTCGTTATCTATTCCATAATGGTTTCATTTTCAGTTGCTATTTGCTTCGCTGATTTTTCATCTGCTGCTTCAGTACAAGAAAGTAGAGGATGGCCAATGTTCGTTGTTGTCGTTGACGTACTACTAGCATGTCGTCTTTCTGATAGGTTCGCAAGGATATTAGTGTTCGTAATAAATGTGTGGCTGATTATATTAGCGTCTGAAACAGGATTTCGATTTGGCCTTTATGACATACCAGGTACCATCTCATACGATGATCGGAGGACACGTTGTGACTGTGAGAAGCCGCCTTGTCCTGACATTGCTCGTAGTATCGTTGATTTTTCATTTTATTTTACGATATTTGTCTGTGATTTTCTTTTTACCAGAAGTTTTGCTATTCAAGTTACGAAAGAGAAAGCAAGAGTTGCTGCTTCAGTTGATTTGGCTCAACACTTGGTTCAGAATTTAGTAAATTTTGATTTGAAATCATCTGAAGTACTACTTCAGAGTGATTGTAATATCAAAGACCCGCTTCATGTTCCATTCATGCAGCTGATTAGCAATCTGAGAGAGTACCGTCCGTACCTTCCAGCTAGTTTATTCAATTCAACAACGAGCGATTCATCATCAGAACTCGATAGTTGTAATCCTTTATCGTTACCACGACCTCTAAGTACAAAACCTTGTACTGTCCCTGGTAGAAATGGACAAAACGCAACTATCGTTTTCACTGACATTCAAGGTTCTACATCTTTATGGGAGGCTGCTCCGTCCGGGATGAAACTCGCATTGCAGATTCATAATAAAATTATTAGGGAACAGATTTACTTTCATAGAGGATACGAGGTTAAGACAATAGGTGATGCTTTTATGATTGTTTTTTATGAAGTTTTGGATGGATGTAAATTTAGTTTGGGAACTCAATATGCTCTGGCGAATGCATCGTGGCCGACTGAACTATCAAACTTATCATCACCACTTCGAATGAATGAAACTTGGAATGGACTCAGAGTTAGAATAGGAATTCACACGGGTCCAGTAGATGTTGAGGACAATCCTGTGACAGGTAGAGCTGATTATTTTGGACCAACTGTCAATAAAGCAGCAAGAGCTGAAGGTGCTGCAGTGGGTGGTGTTGTCGTGGTTACTGAATCAGTTCTCTCTCTAATTGGATCAGAGCTATGCGATGATCCGTCGACAGCTGATGTATTACAAGCTTTGGGAAATCCGATTTGTATTTGTGAAGAAGCGGTCCAACTCAGGGGAATATCTGATGTTTCGAATTTAACATTTTTATTACCAACGAGTCTCTCATTTCGTGAATCAGACATCATAAATCAATTATCACTGAGAGATCCTCAGAAAACATCAACGACAGCAACAACAGAGATTGCCACGTCTAGTTCTGTTACCGCATCTTCACCACAACTTGCTATAAACGTAGTGAGTAACAACATCATAAATGACGCTGTACCAAATGGGTTAGACTGTAGTGAGTTTGTTGAATCTGCTACACTGACTTGTATAAAGTTATCATCACCCTCTGTGACATCAGAGAAACTACTATTTGAAATGACTCGTTTACTGAGTCTCGTCTTAGAGTCTTCTGACAGGTGTAGTGGTGTTGTGAACAGCGTCAACGGTATGGAAATAGTAATTGGTTTTAACACAAGTAAGAAGTGTGCTGCTCATATCCGGGATGGAGTTCGTTTTGTTGGAGTTTGTTATGGAGCTTTTAAAAAATTGCAAACAAAAGGATTTTGTGACCACCGAATAGGAACGGGAACATGTACAGGACCAGCAGTCTACGGGGGTATCGGTACTAACAATCAACGGTACGTTGTATTTACTGGAAAAGCAACTGAAATTGCTAAGGTACTAGCGCAAAGAGCGAGGTCTTTTGATGTGTTTTCACTTGTGACATCTGTTCAGGGGCATGTTTGCGTCAATGATGACCCAGCGATGAGGGGAATCATCCGACCGGTTGATCGTTTTAAGTCTGATGACGATCTGTTACTCTCAATTATATATCAGCTTAGGGTTTCATCTTTTAAGGCTGATGGGGGTATTGCGATATCGACGACGGGGTCATCTTCGAATTCTTGGGGATGGTCAGGAACGTATACCCAAGCGTTTCTTACTGATAATCAAGAGGAGATCGTTTTTAATGCGGATTCAGAGCTTAGTAGAGTTCAGTCAATTTCGAGAACTGCTCCATTGAAACTTTTCTTTTAAAGTGAGAGGACATTATTCTTATAACGTGTTGTAGTGAAACTACAGAAAGTGATGTCAGACTGTTATCGCACAACACAATTTTTTTTATGTCGTCTCTTTTTTATGGATTTATTCTAAAGGGGAGATTTTTTTTTCTCTTTTTTTTTTTCTTTTTTAAAAACCAAAACCGTTCGTGAGTAATATAATATTACTATAGTTCACTGTATCCTTAACAGAAATCTATCTATCTACCTATTTTTTTTTTTTTTTTTTTTTTTTTTTTTGTTATTCATGATACAATGCAGTTTAAACAACAATCCCCTCATGGAGTATTTGTTGTTTTTTTTGTGCCTTTTTTTTTTTATTTGTGTGGAATTTCCCGTATTCTTTGGTTTAGGTAGTCATTTGTTCCAGGTTATTCTACGTCTCTTATCGTCTGTGAGAGTCTCACGGTTGCTGGTAGCGATATAACTGTTACCCCTGTTGAGCTTTTCCTGGCTTTTGGCTTCCTAGGCTTCGTAAATAAATAAATAAAATAAAATAAATATATGGGGATATTTAGTGTTGTTGATTTTTATAGTTGTTGAGCTGTTTGAGGGAATCAAAAATAATAAAAAAAAAAAAAAGGGAAAACCCCTAATTCCACAAAAATAGTTTGCGAAATCGCCAACTCATCACAAAAATTTTAACCGCTCGAAACAACCCAACATGACGGGAAAATTTTCAGAATTTTCGGAGCTCCGGTGGTTTATTGGTTATGACCGCCGAATCATGACCCGGAGGTCTCGGGTTCGAACCCCGTGACATCCTTTTTTCTCTTTTTCGTAATGACGGAAAATGTGACCAAAACATAGTCAAAGGGCGGATTCATCACCCACTGGTCGAGTTGAGACATATTCCCGTTGCAATAAATCACCAAGCCCCCTCCCGTGTGATCGATCACTTTAAAATGTTACTGTGCAGTTCACCAGTGAGACTAAGACCTCCAACCAAAATTCACCAGACTTCAAGCAGCATTCCAAATTAGGTAATTTTTGTCAGACACATTCGAACCATCGAGAACAGAAATTCTCACGTTAGTAAAAGCCTGACCTTTAGAAATGTGGCTTAACGATCCTCATCATCGATTTAGGTTCGTGACTTAGAAGCCTTCGTCAATGTGGCCCTCCTCCCAGCCAAACTCCCCACCTGACTGGTGTCTCCAAACGAGGGGTCGAGCCGAAGCCCGTTTGTCGCTGGAATCGGAAAAGCTACGAGTCCGAAAGGACCCTAACCTCCGAAGAGCTGCCGTTCCCCCATCATTGGATAAGTAAAGCGACGATAAGAGTAGTGGTATTCATTGTTGGTAAACCTCCCACCTATAACTACACCCCCTATGTCACTGCACAAAGTCAGACTAGAGTCAAACTCAACAGGGTCTTCTTTCCCCGCTGACAGTTTCAAGTCCGTTCCCTTGACTGCTGTTTCGCCAGATAGTAGGTAGGGACAGAAGGAATCTCATTGGTCCATTCATGCGCGTCTTTAATTAGAAGACGAGGCATTTGGCTACCTTAAGAGAGTCATCAGTTGCAAATTTGTTTTTTCAGGTTGGACTTTGTACGGAACAGGCGGGCTTTTATTAGGGGCTCCCCCCCCTTGGGGGGGACCTTTGATACGATACGAAAAGATTTATCTGGGAAGAATACTGCAGGTCTTTGGGGGGGGGGGGGGGGGGGGGGACCTTTGATACGATACGAAAAGATTTATCTGGGAAGAATACTGCAGGTCTTTGGGGGGGGGTGAGGGCTTGCACTCTTCCCAGCTTGGTAGGCTAAAAAACAAAAAACCCGCCGCAAGCCAAATTTTTGGGTCAAGTTCGAGTCCTGGTGGACAACTTTTTTTTGTAGGGAGTTGGCGATTTCGCAAACTATTTTTGTTGAATTAGAGGTTTTCCCAAAAAAAAAAAAAAAAAAAAAGAGTTTTTTTTTTATCAAAAAAAGGTGGGCATTCCAACAGCGGTTAATATTATTTCTGATTTTAATGCGACAAATCTTATAGTGAATTCCTATCTTTAGAATAGAACCACTATTGAAAACCATGAAGTTTTTCCACCTCCCCGCTTTATTTAAAGCATGCGATTTTGTGTGGACAGAATCCAGTTATAATGATTCATGTCTAATTTGTTGCGTGTTAACCTTGATTTATTTATCCAAGTCCCCCCCCCCGCAAAGTGTTTTTATGGAACAGACAAACAACAATTTAATGTTTTCCAGTATCGCATGTTCTTGAATTCGTTATTTTCTTTTGTCTACAATAAACCTCAATATTACTACCCATCCGAGGGTTGGGTAAGGGGAATTAGTTGATTGCTCCCCTGATTATGATATATAGCTAATACTATACTGCTAACTTGTCTATTTTTCACTTTTTTTTTTTTTTTTTTTTAAAATGACGAGTTCGAGTCAAAAACTTTTTTTTTTTTTTTTTTTGCTTTTTTTTCCGAATAAAATTGCCTTTGCGGCAAACAACAAAAAAATAGCCTTTCTGTACACTTTTGGGTACGAGTCGCTATAAATGTACGTTCGGAATGAATCCCCTCTTTTTTTTTTTCTTTTTTTATAAAAAACCCCCCGGACACCACCTCGGTCGGTCGATAAAGCAAAATTCGTTGCCAAATTTTTATTGTTTTTGTTAGTTTTAGTTTTGGTTCTGTTTTTTTTTTTTTTTTTTTTTTTTTTTTCAATACCTGCAAAACTCTTTGTTCGGTAAAAAAAGAGAATCGTGTCCAGCGTAACCTATTTTTCCTTTATTTTGAATTTTGTCCCAATTGCGTACAAACAAAGTAAAAGTAAGGAAGTGAAGTTGGGCAGATAATTCTCAAAGTCGGTTGGGTAACTGACTTTGGCGTGCGTGAGTTTTTAGTTTTCAGGTTCTTATTAAATTACGGTTCTCATGTATTTGAACTGCACAATAGTTTTTGGAGAAGAATTTTTTTTTTTTTTTTTTTTTAAAATTAGATATCAACCGTATTATTACATCTCTTCAGCTAATTCAACCATCCGAAAACTGAGTCTTCCGAGACGGTTACGGATTGGGATCCTCTGTTGCTGTCTTCTTATCTTTGGAATACCATCTGGTCATGAGTGGAAACCCTTTTTTATTATTTTTTTCTAATTATATTCCATTCATTAAAACATAAAATCAACACAACTCATTAGTTGGTATCTTTCGTATTGGTAGGACCGGTCTGACCACCGCAATTTCCCCCCCCTTAACAGATGTTAAACTATCGCTATGTTAACGCGATACAAAACAGTTGTATTTTACAAATTCAAATAGTTGAGCTGAGGGGAAGTTGTTCAATCTTTCTGACTTCCCCCGCGTGTGTTAGCCTGTATTAACATTTTAAGTCACTTGTGTCATGAGTTTTTTAATTTTATTATTGAGTTCTGATACAATACAAGAGATTTATATTCGTATGAACCTAATCAAAACAGTCTTCCCCGTGTGTGAATTGAATAATTCGATTTAAACTTATTCCTATTTTATAATAATATTGTGATCCCTTTCCTGGGGTTCACAATTTGTCTATTTTTTTTTTTTTTTTATTTATGTTTTATCAAGTTGGTCAACTCCTCCCCCTTTTTTTCCCTCCTTTTTTTTCTTTTCTTTCCAGTGCCAAAATAGTTGGTTTACTATTCGGACTCTGAACAGTAAAAACAAAATGAGTATTCTCATTATTGAATTTATTATATAAAATTGGTTATCACTTTTTTTTTTGCATTTAACAAGTATTGTAAGAACGAAAAAGAATGTTGGCAGCACACGTAAACCTCCTTTAGCTTTATTAGTTTAAGTCGGTTCACGGTTTCGTGCACAAACAATTTTTTATATATAGTCTGGTTATGTATTTCCATCATCGTCATTCAATCGTTATCAGATTTTTTTTTTTCTTTTCTTATTTTATAACAAGTGATGCCTGCGTGATGTGTGTGTGTGTGTTGACATCTGATGTTGTTTAATAAGCAGGAAAAAACAACAACAACAACAAAAAAAAAAACGCGATGAATGTTGCGTTATTAGTTTTCTTCTGTTTAGAGCTGTAGTAGCATCATTCTTTTTTCTGTTATGAGTTATGTTTATATATAAATAAAAAAAAAATAGAATAAAAAAAAAACTCTTTCGTCATCATCACTACAACTGTTTTTAAGAACGTCTGATCGAAGTCAGATGATTTCAAAAACCACATGACCTTTCTCTATTTCTATCATCTAGGGGCGGGTACTTCGATATTATTCCAATTTTGGTTAAAATTTTCTCACTTTTCATTCCCTACGAGCGATTGATAGTGTGTACTAAGACCATTTTTTTTTTTTTTTTTTTTGTTTATTTGTTTGTTTGTTTTCTTATCATCACCAAGACGCAAAATGCGTTAAGTCAAATCTTTTAGATGATACCGAGTTCTGTTATCTAGCCATTTTTTTGCCCCGTTTCAGAAGTGTTTTTGTGAAGAAATCACCATGTGTATTTACTTTTTTTTTTTTTTTTTTTTTTGAAGTTTAAGTGAGCAACCTACCACAGGTAAGTTTTTGATGGAAAAAAAAAGAGAATGAAAAAAAAGAAACAAAAAAAAAAAAACAAAACAAAGGAATTAGGGAATAGACGATGTTCACACGGGTCCTCTGTCGCTGTGAGTTGCGAGGTTCCCACTCATCCTGCATTAATTTTCCTTCTTGGTTTTTTGCCATCTTAGCTTTTAGCTTGGAAACCAATTAAGGGAAAGATGCCAACGAGAACATTCGTTTTTGGTGAAGTAGGAGTCTGACTCTGTTCCGTTGCTATTTTTTTTTTTTTCTTTTTTTCTTTCTCTTAAATATCAACGTAGCTCACTTTATACATGGCTGATAGTTTTATTGTTGTTTTTCAAGGCAGAGTTTTTTTTCAATTAAAGGTCGAGTAGACGATATCCCCGATGCCTCCAATCATTCTCTTTACCTGGCGTAACTCCTTTTATGGTTCCAGCTATCCTGAGGGAAACTTCGGAGTGAACCAGCTACAACTTAAAGTTTGAGAATAGGTCGAGGAAACGATATCCCCAATGCCTCCAATCATTCTCTTTACCTGGCGTAACTCCTTTTATGGTTCCAGCTATCCTGAGGGAAACTTCGGAGTGAACCAGCTACAACTTAAAGTTTGAGAATAGGTCGAGTAGACGATATCCCCAATGCCTCCAATCATTCTCTTTACCTGGCGTAATTCTTTTTTTTTTTTTTTTTTGTTTACTTTATTCCTAACACGGTCGGGAAGAAAACTATTTATTGATTGAGAAAATGATGATAATTTTTTTTTTTTTTTTTTTTTTTTTTTTTTTTTTAAGAAGGTCATACTTATTCTATTTCTTAGCCAATTTCCAGTTTAATTATCAAATTACCTCTTGGTAATAAGCCGTTTTTGTGCCCATTTTTCCCCCCCTCCTCTTAGTACTATGAGTCAAGGTAATTTTCTTTGATTAACAACTACAAATATTTCTCAGTCAAGTACTTGATATTAATTTTTGTTTTTCTTTAATATCTAAAGTTGTTACTGTTTTTACATTGTCAAAGTTTCACCCCCTCCTCTTAGTATTATGAGTCAAGTCTGTTATTTATTAAAGGTTCGTTATAGATTTTAAGAACTTCGGTTGTCTATTTTAAGGAAAAAAAAAAAAAAAAAAAAAAAAAAAGTTTGTTAAATGAATAACTCATAAAAATAAGAAGATTTTTCTTATTTTTATGTTATGTGTTGTTTGCATTTGCGATCAACAAAAAAAAAAAAAAAATTAAAAAAAAAAAAAAAAAAAAAAAAGACCTGTTAAGGTTTTTTATCGATCGGTTGTGTGGGAAACACAACAAATCAATTATGATACTAGTTTAATGTGGTCACTATAACTTCCAACAGGTTGCAGAGCCACCAAGATGAGTGCCGTCAGCAGCCACCCAGCGGACCCTGAGATTGATGATACTCATATTGGAAATCAAACAGTCGTGACGAAGATAAATTCTTACATAACAAAACTAATATCAAAGCCGGATGACGACGCTGAAACAACTTTAAGAAAAAGAATTATATTCGTATCATGCGTTTGTATTATTATAGCAAATGGATTCTACATTGCAGACTACGGCATTAGAGGGAAATCTTACGCTGATTTATTCGTGATCACACTCTGTTCTTATAGTGTTTTTGTGTTTGGAGTATTCATGTGGTTACTACTAACCAAAGAAATGACAAAGAATCAGGTATTGTCATTCGTCATGGTAACATTTGTTGTTGTAGCGTCTACTGATTTATATACGACAGCAGCGTCTCATGATAGGGCGTATCCGTTATTTTTATTATTGAGCGACGTAGTGTTGGTTATGAGATTACAGAAATGGGTTGGACAATTTCTTATTTTGTGTACCTTAACATGGTTGGCGATTATGGCAGCTGAAAAAGGACTCCGATACGGTCTGTTAGACGTTCCTGGTTTAGAATCGTACGATGTTCGTCTTGAGAGAGTGACCGACTGCGCAAAACCACCATGCAAAACTGGTATCAGAGCTTTCTCTGATATGAGTTTTTACATTACAATTTTTGTCGTTGATTACTACGTAACGAGGGGATTTGCTCAGACTGCAATGAAGGAACAGGCGAGGATGAACAATACAATCGCTCTTGCTGAGGAAATTGCTTCAGCCTTAGTACGATTCGACCTCAAAGGCGCTGATAAGATATTAGAAAAAGAAGAAGATCACACAGGAATAACATTAGCATTTATGCAACTTCTATCAAACCTTAAGGAGTATCGTCCTTATTTACCAGATGCGTTATTCGAATCCAGTGAGTCAAGTCAAGAAATATTTTCAACTGGAGAAGGAAGGCAAATAGCTCCGGGATTCCTCACATCAAAGGCAGCTATCGTTTTCACAGACATCCAGAGTAGTACAAAAATATGGGAAGCTGATTTAAATTGGATGAAACACGCATTAAAAATTCATAATAACGTGATGAGAACGAACATCTCAAAACACAACGGATACGAAGTAAAAACCATAGGAGACGCTTTCATGGTAGCGTTCGATACAGCTGCAGAAGCATGTCAGTTTGCACTAGACGCACAGGAAGGTCTGTATAACGCAGATTGGCCTGAGCCGACATGTGATTTACCATCACTGTGTACATCTGTTGAAGGAGCTTGGAAAGGACTCAGAACACGAATGGGTGTTCACGTTGGTGATGTTGATATCGAAAACAATCCTATAACTGGAAGGGCTGATTACTTTGGACCAACAGTCAACAAAGCAGCTCGTGTTGAAGGAGCCTGTCTTGGTGGTTCTGTTGCAGCAACAGACTCAGTACTGTCAGAGATTGTCGGAACATCATCAGTTGGAACTCCTTTTGTTATTCCAATCGGTGAGGTTGAGCTAAAGGGTGTTGCTGGTATGACTGTATTGTCACTTTTAGTACCAAAGAATCTATCCGGAAGGATGCCTGACTTATCAGCTGCACTCAAAGAAAAGGACATGACGACTGCTATCGAACCATCACAGGTTATCAACACAGAAGGAGGTTCAAAAAATCAACGAACTCGAAAGAAGGGATCATCAAATTGCAGCGACCAGTCTGTTCAATCATCAGTTGTATCTTTAGTACGACCAATGCCAAGACGACCAGATCACTTACAGGCGAAATTATTAAAAGCAGACAGTGCTACAATAAGTCATTACAGAGTGTCAGCTAATCATGTTATAAATTGTAGAGATCCTCTTCTGTTTTTAACTGAAATTCTTCAAACAGTTCTCGATGGATGTGAACGTTGTGATGGACTCATCGCATCGGTATCCAGTACAGCAATTGTTCTAAGTTGGAATACGACAAAGAGATGTTCATCTCATCTACAGAGCAGTACAAGATGTGTAAGTCTTGTTTATAGATCACTCTTTAGAGAAGATTGCCATCAAGTACAGTTCACGGATGCCGTGTCTGTCGGAACTGTCACCTCGTCAGTTCTATTTGGAAATGTTGGAACATTAAAACAAAAATTCGTAATGAACATTGGACAGTCTGTGGAGAGAGCTGGAGAACTATCACGCAAAGCAGAAAAACTTCAAGTTTTCGCACTTGCGACTAGCCTAACAGGTCATCCATGCATTGCCGATGATCCAGCGATGAGAGGACTAACAAGACCAATTGACAGCTGGAGAGAAACAGGAAGGCAATCAATAGACATTCATCAGCTTAGAGTAACACACATGGGAAGTGGTATGACTAATACAACTGATACCCAAGACTGGGGTTGGTCTGATAATTATATCAAAGCCTATGTGAATGATGATCACGGGGCTATCCTTGAGAATGCCAGCGATCCGATTCTTCTTCGGGTTGCAAATGTACTTCGAGGAGGACCTTCAGCATCGGCTACTCCAATGCCGTTTGTGAGGACACCAAATTCTGGTCAACTCTCTCGACTAACAGTTCCACAATCTACTTTTGTACTTCCGACGGGTAGCGCGACTTCGATATGTTCAGTTTCTCCACCTCCACAACCTTTCTTACCACCACCATGAATTGATAAGGTGAGTGAACATGATTCTTATTACTGATTTACCAAATGCTCTTTGTAGTGGACCTCACTTTTGGTATGAGCACGATGCAATACGATTGTTAAGGGGAAAAACCGCTTGGGTAGCCAATTTGTCTTTTGTCTTTTGTCTTTTGTCATTTTTTTTTTTTTTTTTTTGCTTTTTCGCAGATTAACAACCATCACTTGCACACAAAAAAAAAAAAAAAAATAGGGGAATAAAAAAACAATGACAAGCCTCTTCTTTATTCCTTTTTTTTTTAAAGGAGAAGAGAGTTGGGTTGTTTTTTTTCCCCCTTTTTGATACTATCGGAATCTTATGTTGTTGTGAGTTACCCAATAGGTATTCCCACAGCAATTTAAAGTGTTTTTTTTTTCCTCTATTTTCGAGAGCAATTTGCCTCGAGAAGGCACTTTATTTTCCCTATTATATTGTCTTATTGCAGTGTCGAAAATATTATTTATTTTTTTTTTTTTGACTTTTTTTAAAAAAACCTCTTCCTGTCCTTGAAGAGAGTTTTTTTTTTTCGTACCGATGGAGTCGGAGAAGAAACTATTCAGATTGAAAAGCTGTTATTTCTTATGGTTATGATTTATTTTCCCTCGGGCGACAAGATTCTGTCTGCGTTCAACGAAATATAAGGCTAATCTGAATGGTTTTTTTTTTTTTTTTTTTTTTTTTTTTTTTTTTTTTTTTTTGTTTCTTTTTGCCCTCGTCATTGAAGTGCAGGAAATTCTTTTTTAAATAGTTCACAGTTGTCTCCGTCGCGCTACCGACGCCTTTTTTAACCGTCTTTACCCCAATTGGTGGTGGGATTGAAGTTTTAAAAAAAAAAAAAAAAACCCACTTCTTTACAAACAAGCACAACTCCTTATTTACTCACGATGTACAAAAAAAAAAAAAAAAACTTTGGAGGCATTCTGCGGCTTTTAGAAATGCTGTGTGATTTGTTCTTTATTATACAGTCGAGAAAATTGAAATCAATATCATTTGCTGATTTCTTTTTTTTTTCCCCCTTTTCCTCTATTCCCTCTTCGACTGTTGTCTTTCTACCTCAGAAGTGATGATCAATTTTTTTTTTTTTTTTTTTTTGTCGCTGACCTCCTGCCTCTGTGCTGGAGGGGGGAAAAAAAAAAAAAAAAAAAAAAAAAAAAAAAAAAAAAAAGTTGCTGACTCACACAATACATAATATTATTATCTAAAAGTGACAAATCTCCTCTTTTCTTTTTTTTTTTTTTTTTGGATCTGACAAAAAAAAAAAAAAAAAAAAAAATTGAAATTTAATTTTTTTATGTCATTATTAGAGTCTTACACAGAACCGATCGATGAAACCCTAGCTGGTGCAAGGTAAGTTATTTCGTTCGCAGACGCGACGCAATAAATACAACGACCTGCTATGATCATGTTTGTGTTTCACTTACAATAGCTGGAAAAAAAAAAAAGAAAAAACTCTTACTCACTCTACCTGACTGCAGCTGGTCTGTTTTACAGGTACACACTATCTGCCTTTTGTATTTTAATTCAATCACGTTTTTCTCATTAACACCACTTAGTAGGACTGGAATACCGTCTTGTTAAAATGGTTCGTTGTCTGCATCTCTTTTCTACCTGTCTGTCTTCTTTTTTTTTTTTTTGAAAAAAAAAAAAATAAATAAATAAACTAACTTACCCACTACTAGGTTTTCAAATTATCTGCGCAGGGATTTTTTTTTTTGTTTTTGTTGTACCGACGTTAGTCGGAGAAGAAACTATTCAGATTGAAGAGCCGTTTTATTTCTTCTGGTCTCATTCCCTCGGGCGACAGGATTCTGTCTGCGTTTCAACGGAATTAGCTCAGACACTTTTTTGACTGGTCTTTTTTTTTTCTTTTGTATGCGCTCACAAGTGACATCAGTAGATGTTCTGATGAGGTTTATTATGGGAGGCGTTACCTTGAGTTTTGTTGGTTTTTTATTCTTAATTTATATTATTGTTGTGTTTTATCCTCGTCATTGTTTTTTCAGTCAAAGTACTTGTTTTTTAATACCTACTGTTTTTTTTACAAAGTCAAAGTTTTCACTTCCCAAATTTCGTGAGGGAGTGTTGTTTCTATCTCGTTGTCTGTTTTTTTTTTCCTTAAGCTTTTTAAATCTTTTTTCAGCTGCTCTGTTTTAGTAACGAATAACGTATGGGGGCTTTTTTTTTTTGTTGCGGTAAAAGCCTCTTTTTTAAGGTTTTGAGTTTTTCTTTTCTTGTTCTTTTGTTGTTATTAGTTTAGTTTATTCTGTTAAAAAAAAATATTTTCTTTTTTTTTTGAAAATGTGTGTTGTGTCTTAAAGAAAAAAAAAAAAAAAAAAAAAACAGTTGGAATAATAACTTGCAGCGTATTTATAACGACTGGTGTTACTGTTAATGTTTCGTGGGGGGGATGTTCGATTTTGTAAAAAATTACAACTGCGTTGTATTTCTTGAGAAAGATTTGGTTGAGTTAAACTGCTCTTTACTTGCGTCATCTTTTTCTCCAACTGACAACTCTGTTCTTTGTATTGCTCTCCTTGTGACACGTACTTGTCCTGACATTACTGAGACTTATCCAGCAACACGAATATCTTCCCCCATCCCTTGGCACTGGCTAACTGGGGTAAAGAAAAAATAGTCGCTCTAAATAATAGGGAAGTCACACATGTATTTATGGTTAGCAGTTTTGTGTTCTCTTTAATTTATTTTCTGGGGGGGGAAGAAAAAAGAATAACTCTCTCTTACCCAAATCGTCTATTTCATACAAAAAATACTAAAAATAGATTACGTTTATGTTGATTCATAGCTGTTTGGTTACATCAGTGATGAGTGATACGTAATGTAGTTTAATTCTTCTATTCAGTCTGAAGTAGTTGTTCAAGACACATTGTGAGCTTTTAGTAGGGGAGGGTATTTGCCACTGAGACTTTATGTAGCGCTGACTGTAACAGTTCACGTATCGTCATATGTGGGGGTGTTTTTTTTTTTTTTTTTTTTTTTTTTTTTTTTTTTTTTTTCGCTGAAGTGTATATTACACCAGCAACGTGTTATTTATTTATTTATTTTTTTTTTTTTTTTTAAATTCTTTCCCCTTTTCAATCTATTTTTGTTGTGGTACTTTATATCCATATCTTTTTTGACCCATATTTTTTTTTTTTTAATTATTCAAAATGCTTATTGTGATTTTCTGATTAAGCAATGAGGCAACTGCCCAGTCAACAATATCAAACACACAATACGCAGTGTAATCGACCTTATCAATCTATCACAGCAGGTACAGGATTAAGGTTCCTGACGAGCTCCGATGGACATTAATAAATCAGTTCTTTTGAAATAGACCAATTTATCTGAACCTGATTTATCAAAAAAAAAAAAAAAAAAAAAAAAAAACCGGAATAACACATAGTATAAGATTAAGGCTCCTGAAAACTACGTATTCCACCCACACAAGTAAAACTCTTTTTCTTAAATTTTTGATTTTAGTGCACTATATATTCTAATTAAGGCCCAAGGGGAGGAGGCGGGGGGACAAGTGGTACAGGATTATGCTCCGAAACTACGTTTTTTTTTTTTCCCCCCTTCTTCGTTTTCATATCTCTGTTTTTTGGATACACTATTTTATATCTAAAATCATATTCTATTTACCAGTTACCTGACTTATGCTTGGAACTCAGAAATTTAAAAAAAAAAAAAAAAGAAAGTGGTTGTTACCTGTCTGGCCATAAGGGTGGATAGTTTTTATGTAGTCTATTACTGACAGATCTTCTGTCAGTCACTGTCAATCAATATAATATAATTAAGGAAAAAAGACTTTCTAGAGTGTGTGTTGAGTACGGATGTTTGGAGTCTTTTCCCCCTTTTTTTTTTATAACTCTTTTTTTTTTTTTTTTCATATTCACTGATTTTTATAATTGAGAAAAAAAAAAAAAAATAACTCAAAATCTCAAATTTCAAAAGCTGTTTTTGCTGCGTTAGGTTTTTTTTTTTTTTTTTTTTTTTTTGTTATCTGAGATCATGTTTAACCATACTACACTACAATCTTCGCGATTGGGTCCTTACTGATGCGGGCTACCCAGACCCCCTCGTAGTCATCAGTTTGTATTTTGCTAACTAAACTAAACTACTACACCTTTCTTACTAGTATCTCTCTGCATGGCAAGAGTAGAA
This sequence comes from Flectonema sp. DT1601, assembly GCA_964019425.1. Classification (NCBI taxonomy): domain Eukaryota; phylum Euglenozoa; class Diplonemea; order Diplonemida; family Diplonemidae; genus Flectonema; species Flectonema sp. DT1601. The sequence continues at coordinate 147,811 of OZ025854.1, read as the reverse complement.
TCACTTTTTTTTTTGCCTTTCATCTGCTGCTGTTACCAACATTTACTGTTGTGGGTTTCCTAAATGATTCTCCGACTTCGATAAACAAATAAAAAAAAAAACAAAATAATGAATATAATTTTTTTTTTAAATTCCAAAACAATTAATTTGAAAAAGAAGGGAAAAAAAAAAAAAAAAAAAAAAAAATTCCCTGATAAAGCCAGTGGAGAACTCTCACTGGTTGTTACGGCGAATGTAGCATGCTTTTATTTAATTCATACTTTATATCGCTGTGGACTAAAGTCTTTGTATATCATCATCTCTCAGAGTCTATGTATTTTTTTTCCCCCCTCCTTTTTTTTTGTTTTGTTTTTTCCCCTCACCACGATTGTTATATAGAATCAGCAAAAAAAACCCGTTTTCCGAAAGTGGTTTGAGCACTAGGGGAAAAAAAAAAAAAAAAAAAAATTCACCTTTTTTTTTGCATGCGGATTTCGCAATGCATTTTCTTACTGGATTGTGTAGGTAGCTAATTTACACACAAACATTTCTCAACAAAAAGGAAGAAGAAGGTATACGGTTTTTTTTTCTTGTTTCTTATTTTAGTATCTAATTTTCTTTTCTCAAATGAGGATGTTTCACTTGCGCAAAAAATCTCTCATCACGAAAAAGCTTTTTTGCTTTTATTTCGATTGGACTTTTGTTGTCGGGAGTTTATTACAATTTGTATCATAAAAAGAGATACGTGGTTTGTGTACCAAAACCATTAATCTAACTTTTATATGGATGGATTAGGGTGGTGTCATAGTCTGTGAGTCCCAAGACCGTTGTCTTCGCGGCGTGGTTTTTTTTTATTTTTTCTTTTTTTTTTTTTTATTTTGAAAATGTTCTGCGAAAATTCTGTAGCAATGCGACATTGTGGCTTTAAAAAAAAAAATGGAAAAAAAAAAAAAAAAAAAAAAAAAAATAACTCTAATCACACTGCTAATGGACGTTTGTTATCTGTTCAACCAGGTGGTCGGTTTTTTTTCCTTTTTTAAAATGCTGCCATCGTTTATTTATTTGCGAAAGTTTTCTTTCAAATCTTTTTCTGTTGTGCGAAAAGTACGTATTCACTTGATTTCACAGAACCCATGTCAGAGGCTTTTATTCTTTTTTTTTAATGGACTTCTTATCGCGTCCTTTATCGCGACAAGAGGCCTTACGTAGCTTTATTACGCCTCAGGAGCAGTAGAAATTCTTTAATATTTTCCCACACACACGATTCGTTCTTACGGGGGTTTTGTTACTGTGCGATTTTTCAGCAAAAGTTAAAAATTTTATTTCAAAAAAAAAAAAAGAAAAAAAAATAGTCTACAGTATACGGTAGCTGTTTGCAGGTCAACTTCAGGTTCAACTTGCAGTTCACATTTTTCTTTACTTTTCCCCCATTTGGTATTGCGGAAAAAGAGAGGTGTGTGCAGCTAAGTTAGAAATATTTATTATAATGTAAAGTATTTACGTCAATCGCAGAGTGTATACCTACACTAACGTTACCTTTAGTCACTGTATCTCAGAACTAATGTTAAATTATCGTTATGTTAATATTTTACGTACAAAATCGAACAGTTAATCCCACTTAGTTGTGCAAACTAAAAAAGAATATCAAGGGGGAAAGGCATGGTTGTGACTTTATATAAAAAATACCACTGCGATCAAATGTGATATTAATAAGACAAAAAAAAAAAAAAAAAATAGAATAAAAAAACAGAGCAGCTGAAAAAAAAAAGCTATTCAGAAGAGGCTGTTAACCTGAATAATTCGCGAAAAAATAATAAAAAAAATAATAACAACTCGCATCGCACTATCCTATTGTGGGGCAGCCAAGGGTGATTTTCAGCTCTCTTTCTTTATTCAATTCGAAAATAATAATTCTGGTGAGCGACTTTGATGCTGAAGTGTAATAAAAGGAAAAATTAACTTCGAGATGAAGTTTTTTTTTTCCTTCTATTGTTTTTTCATTATTCAAAATCAAGTGAAATACTGAATTCTTATTAAACGAAATAGATAACAACAATAGTTTATTAAAAAAACTGACCTAACTGAAATTGCTAACTGGTAGTGTATTATGGAACAGCAGAACAATTGTGTTTTTATAACTTTTCTTTTTTATATTTTATTTTAGTGCACTTTTTTATAATAAACTCATATTCTAACTGGTGGCTATGTTACTTCAAAAAAAAATTGAAGGGTCATGTCTTTTCAAGTCGAAAAATTCATAAATGCTGAAGAAGACTGTCGTCCCCAGCTCTCGGGTTTTCCCTGTCGCTGTATGTCGAGACAACGATCAGAGTCAGTAGAAAGATTGTACAAATTTACTGTATAATGAAAAAGGACAAAAGAAAGTAGTTTCCATTTTATCTTCCCGAAAAAAAAAAAAAAAAAAAAAAAAAAATGGCTTAAGTAAATTAAGCATTACGTTAAGTGTAAAATTATGATGATCATAATTTTTTTTTTTTCCGGTTGCGCACAAACAAAATAAAAGTGTGAGTGAGTAAGTAAAAAGTGAAGTTTGCCGATTCTTTTTTTTTATTATTTAACAAATAAAACGACTAAAAAAAACCCCCCTTTCGTTGTCCTTCGTAGGTTTTGGTTGTTTCTTTTTAGTTTTTGAGGATTTAAAAAAAAAAAAGAAAAAAAAAAAAAAAAAAAACCTTTCTACCCCAATTGTAGTAAGCGGCCTTGTGCATTTGTGTGTTCTTAGAGCCCCGGCCTTGTTTCTTGTTTGCAGGTCAAAAAAAAAAAAAAATTAATTGTTATTGTTGTCTATTGTTCTTTCCGACCATGTGTTTGGGTTGTCTTTGTCTGACCAAAGCAGCAAACATTGTCGTTTTTTTTTTTTTTTCCACCTCCATCCCCCCACTAATTGATTGTTAAGTCATTATAAATTACTTTATATCAGCTGAACCTAAATTTATTAGGCTGATTCTCCCTTCTTTTTATGGACCCAAAAAAAAAGTTCGTTTTGTTTTATTTCAATTTCTTATGTTGACATTTTTTTTTTTTTGCTTCTTCTTTATAATTATTGTTACACATGTCTGTGCTGCGTTCAATGTGAGCAGCTTTGGATTGGGTATATCGGATAATTTTTTTCCCCTTCTTTTTTTTACTACCACTGAATATTGTCAACGCTTAGTCCTTTTTTTTCCCTCTCTCTTTTTTTTTTAAATCAAAAAAAAAAAAAAAAAAGCTGACAAAGAAGCAAGATTGTCATAATAATTGTGGGATATGAACTTACTCACGAGAGGTGTAGAGTCCCTTTTTTTTTTTTTTTTTTTTTTTTTTTTTGTTTGGAAAAAAACACGAAAACTTCTAAAGAGAATGTGTTGAATATTCTTATGAAGAACTCATGTGACTTTTTTTTTTAGGTTTAATAATCTTCTTGGCTGAATTACAACTCAACTCCCCAGGTCTATGGCCAGGGAATGAAAAATAATTATTTTTAAAACCTTTTTTTTTTCGTATTCTGTTTTGTTCTCTTCACAGTTAGTAATCTTTTTTTTAAGTTTGTTGTTATTTGTTTGGCATAGTAGGGGAATTTTTAAAAAAAAAAAAAAAAAAAAAAAGATGCCAACATCTTGTTTCGAGTTTGGTAAGAGAATTGGCTGGTTTATTTGAAAAATAAATTAGCCGCCAACCTTACTTACAGCTGCGATACCAAATAATATAACCGTATACTGCTTTTTCGCATAACTTTTAAAAATGACAACAACAATGTTATGCTTATTTCTTGCATGCGTCATTCAAAAAAAATTTTTTTTTTTTTAGATAAGGGTTATTTTTCGGTTAAAAACGTGACTTTTTGTGCTTCCTAAGCTTCGTAAATGAATAAATAACGATGCAATGGGTTTTTAAAGCCTCTCCGTCTATTTTTTACTTACAAAATTCCTTTGAAAAAAAATTAGTTATTTTTTTTTTGTTTTGTTTTTTCACACCTTAATAATGTGTTGTTTCAGTTTGTTGTTGCGTACGCACCGATTTTTATTTCCTTTTTGTCCCACTTTTTTTCTCATTCTTTCTCTCTCCTGTTCTTACTTTGGATCAGGTTGGTATTTTCTCCTTTAGTATAGTTCTGAAACCAAAAAATACTTGAAAGAAAAAAAAAAAAAAAAAAAAAAACGGAAATTAACATCAAAAAAATCACAAAAAAATAAAAGGCCAACCAATGAAAAAAAAGGTTCTTCAGGAAAAAAAAAAAAAAAAAGAAAAAAAAAGCCAGTTTGTGCTGAGCAAATTGTCACGCAAAACATGTCTCGCTGCGGAAGAAATTCTAAAGCACTAAGCATGTTGAAAATAATAATAATTCAGATTGAGTTGTTTTTCCTTGTATAAGTTAAATCTATTTTTCCTTACAGAATGAGATCACTAGAATGAGGTGCCGATCATGCGTTTTTAATAGTTTAGACTTTCTTTACTGAATGAAATTGTCATTGAATTATTTTAACTCAGGTGTCGGGGAGAGGAGGGGCAGACATGTCCAGTTCGATGTACCAACAGAGAGGTATTTCTGCTTCACCTTCACATATGGGAAGAGGAGGTGGGAGATATTCTTCTGTAGGTGCTCAAAGAAGATCAATATCAGCAACATCACAGAGAGGAATAGGTCGTGGTGCGAGAGGAGCAAAGACATCATCACCAGCACCACGAGGTAGGTCTCAGAGTGATTCTATCGCTCAATTGACAAGTCAAATATTACAGCAGCACAGAGCTCAGAATCAACCTGCTGCTGGAAGAGCAATCCGACGATCAGCTTCTCACTCAGGTAACCAGCAGAGACGGTCAGTGCCTCGACCTTCATTTTTATCAAGTCCACCGCAGCAGGTGAGACGAGCTCCACAACAACAACAACAACAACAACAGCAACAACGTCTCAGTTATCCACAACAACAGCAGCAGCAACAGCAACAGCAACAGCAGCAGCAACGTCTCAGCTATCCACCTCAGCAACAGCAGCAGCAACAGCTACAGCAACAGCAGCAGCAACGTCTCAGCTATCCACCTCAGCAGCAACCTCGGCAGAATCCCCCTTCAGATTTCAAAAGAGTTAGTCGGCTGTCAGAGCTGCTGACATCACCAAACGAGACTCCAACGAATTCGGTTACTAAATTCCAACGAACTGCAACACCACCAACCGCTCGACTCCATCCAGTTGGAACACAAGTTTTGTTTAAGTCTGGAGGACGGTACAAATCCAGTCAACATTGGGACCAAGACACGTTGATAATTGGAGATCAAGGGATAGTTGAAGGTGTTGACACTTCGGGTGTATTTCCTTATATCTGTAGGTTTCCTAATGTTGGAAACGTCGTTAAACTCCGTCCTGATGATATTGAAAAAATTTCAATTCCCCGCAGGGCAAGCACTCTAAACCTTGACAGCACCAGTAATGTAACAACTGCTAAGGACAAGGAAGAATCTCTTCAAAAGGAAAGAGAGATAGAAAAACAGCAAGCTATCGAGAGAGAAGAACGTCAAAAAGTTGAAAGGGAACGACTCCAAAAGGAAAAGGAAGAAGAGATAGAACGACGTCTACAAGTTGAACGTGACCGTCACCAGGCTGAGAAAGACAAGGAAGAAGAGATTCAAAGACGTGTTAGAGAGGAAACTTCACGAATCGAAACCGAATCAGCAAAGCTTCTACAAGAAAGTAATCAAAAAAGAAAACAAGAAGAAGAAGATCAGAGACAAGCTATCTTAGAAATTAAGAATCAGCAGAAACAACTTTTTGAAGCTTTACAAAAACCAGTAAGTCCTCTCATTGAACCATCGCAATCACCAAAGCAATCAGTTCTCTCTATTGAGGAGATACAAGAACAACAACGTCAACAATTAGAACATGGAAGGCAATTGGTGGCATCAATGCAACATGTGAGTCCACCAAATGCACCTCAATCGCCTGAATCAGTCCCCTCACCACATGAAACTGTTCCTGTTGTAGCTGATGATGATTCACTGACTTGGAATACCTTTTGTAGTAGACTAAATCAATATCAGTTTCAGTCATTAACAACTGCTAATTCAGTAGAATTCACATCTCTTTGTGATAGAGTTGGTTACTCAAAATTAGAAGCATTGCAGCTTCGGTTACTATGGAGATCGTGGTTGTCTCGTCAGCCTTCATCAAAAATTCAAACTCAACTTCAACTTTGGGAAGACTGTCTCTCAAGATTACCAGACGGTATTCATATGAGTGACATCCTAGAGTCGGGTACCACTCCTGATGAGTTTGCGGAATACTGCGGACAGCCACCTCTTTCATATGCGTCAAGTGATATTCAGAGATTGGTGAATGAATTCTCAAAGAGGATTCCGAGTAAAGACGATACCTGGATACGACTTCAACATCTTCTAATTGAAAATAACACCACCGTATCAGAACTCGCAGCATCCCCTCACAGTGACATAATGCATGTCTGTAGTAATGTCTTCGGCTTCAATGAATCGGAATGCGAAATTCTATGCAGCAAGATAAAAGACAAAAGCAAAGGAGAGCGATTGCTGTTGACATTATCTGAAAATGGAATCAAGCCGGAACAACTAAGTGGAGATAGAGATGCTTTCGTACAGCATTGTGTAGATGTGACCAGCTGTAGCAGATCAGACGCTTTATCATTGCACAACGATTTGATAATAAAACAAGAATCTGAAACAAAATCTCACAGAATCGCTCTCTGGAAAGATTTTGAAAAAAGAATTCAACTTCACGGAATCGCAGCTGAGGAAATCATAAGATGCAGCGAACAAGAATTTGGAATGATCTGCGTCTCGACTCTCGGTTTTGATAAATTAAGTATAGTGAAACTCAGGTACATTCTTTTAAATAAAACAGACCCTTCGGAGAGCGATGATGACCTTTGGAGCGATTTAGAAAAACAACTCTTATCAAACAACCTTTCAATAGAAGAACTAGTCCACTGTACTCCAAATGAATTTTCTATTATATGCGAAGACGTTTTGCTAAAAGATCAGTTTGAGTCGTTAGTTTTGAAGAGAATTTTCACTGAAAGAGGTCACGGTGTTTCCGGTGTTCTGCGTTTGGATGATCTATCATCCAAGTTCGAATCCCGGTTGGAAGGAAAAAAAATTCAAACTGAAGAGATGTCTGAAAAAGAATATTTAGAGCTTTGTAGCAACTTAGGATTCTCAACTACTGATTGCATTCGACTGAAGAATTCAAGAGACGTGGCAATCAAGTCAGGTAGTAACCTTACTATTGAACAGTTGGTTCAGCGACTTTTAAATATCGCGAAAGAGAACCGTTCACTGTATCAAAAGATTAAGACATGCGGTGATGACGAGTTAGTTAACCTTCTGCAATCTATTCAAGGGTTCAACAAATCAAACTCAATCCGACTAAAAAACTACAGAAATATATCTGGTCTTCCAAACTACGACCAAACTATTGAGGGTGGTGATTTATGGAATGGTTTTTTTGAAAAAATTTCGGTTTTTGGAGAAAATATAAAAAATAACATCTCAGAAAATGACGTTCGAAAATATTCATCGTTGTTGGGGTATTCTGAAACAGATTGCGATTCTTTGATTGATCTTTATAAACGAAAAATAAAAATAAAAAATAATAATTTTTCAAATGATGATCTCTGGAATACATTTATTAAAAAAGTATCAACATTTGGAATGCCATTACAAAAATTGCTTTCAATGTCAGAAAATGATTTTACAAAGTGTGCTGAGCTACTGCAATATAATAAAGCAGACATCCGATTATTGTTAGAAATTAGAATCGGGTCATCAGTTGGAACTGGTGACTCATGTAGCGTTAAAGAACTACATTCATCGGACCCAATCTTTTCTCATGTTCAAGAAATAATTGAAGAAACGATAGTCTTAGATCAAGGATACGGAATTCACATTGAGCAAATATCAAAATGTGAACCCTCTCATGACAATAACAAACGTTTTAGTTTAACGACTGCTGAAGTAAAGAATGAAACAGGTACTGACAGTAGTATATTGTACTATTCTCCACCGAGTTTTTCAGATGGTATGAACCCAGGTAGGGTAACGCCACTGTTGTCGAGTGGATTTGGTAAAGAGTTAGGAAAACATGGTCACTTGTCATTCACAACAGAAAGTCCAGTATTAGGACATAGTCATTGTGAACGAAAGGTAACCCTCCTACTCTGTGAAGTACTTCTAGGAACAGTCATGAAACAATCATCAGGATCAAGCCCAGTCTCACTGAGTACAGGACACACTGTCGCTGTAGACTACGTTAGCAATCAACAAGTAGCGACACAGTATTATATGAAGGATCCTAACAAGGCTATTCCTAGATTCGCTGTTATGGTTTCGGTTCATAAGAAATCTTCATCTCCGATGGAATTGTATACTCCACCTGCTTTCAGTGAAACACCACATCATCGTCAACAACAACAAACAGAAGTATCGAGTCTACTCGATCTTCCGATATCAGTGGCTTTGAAACGATTTTTTGAAAATATCATAGCAACAGAAAATCAAGTTTCTCAGCAACTGCAAACACTCGAAGATGATCTCAACGTTCTACAAGATGCATCCTCAACACAGGAATCAACATCAACAGAAGTTCGTTCAAAAATAGAGAGACGATTCTATGATCTTCAGCAAAAGTTACAATCGAAGAAATTGGACATCCTTCAAAAAATATCATCATCTGATGTAATTATTAAGGCTGACTTGAATGATAAATTAGAACAAAAAAGAGATCAAATTTCAAAACTTAAAGAGCTGTCAGACGAAATAACGTTATTAGTTCCACAACGAAGAGCAAATGTAGATGATCCAACACCCGAACTGGTGACTGATTGTATGGTGATTCTAAAGAAAATGAAATTACTGAAAGTTGGTGAAGATCAGATTTCTAGATCGGAACTTCGCTATGATTTACCTGACATGAGTTTTAGTGTTGATGAGGTGACGTTAGCATTGAATCGATTGGTAATTCTTCCTGAATTTAGTGGAAAGTCAATTGAGAGGATTTCTAGAACTCCTCAGCAAACATCAAAAGGAGAACACTTATCGTTGTCGTCTTGTAGTGATGATGATGATGTTTTAAATAATTCTTTAAATCAGAAATCTTGGTTGACATTATCAGGAAGTGTTGTTCTAGATGATGATGAGGCAATGAATGTCTCTACTGGTATTGGAACTGCTTGCTGGAGTACTCCTATATACCCGATGACTTCAAAAAGTATGAATGCTTTTCAATGGAAACTTTCTTATTCAGGTTTAGAATCAGTTGCACGTGTTGGAATCATTCTTGATATTCCAGACTCCTCAGATCGCACTCGTCTTGTTCACATTCCATCACAGACTGCTTCTCATTTCACTGTTGTTGTTTCTATTATTTTAAGTGTTGGAAATTCACCGAAAATAATAATTTCATCGCCTGGTCAGAATTCAACGTCTCTAATACTATCCCCTTGGGGTGCTGATACTCCATTTCATCCTCTCGTTTACTTTAAGGGTAAAGGTTGTGTTAAGATGATCTCAGCACCTTCTGAGATGGATTCGAATTCTTTGAAATCATTAAAGGAAAGCGTCTTAGATTAGTCTATTAGGGAGGCTTGATACTATTAGAATACGACGGTTATTTGATCATTTTTGATTCCCACGAATGCTGTTGTAGAAAGTTCGTCTCTCTGATGTGGAATTGAAAAATGAAAAACCTGATTTTCTCATTTTTTTTTGTATAAAATTATTTTTCTTATTTTTTTTTTTTTTTATTGTATCATCAGCGGGCCCTTCGCAATAGTATTTTTTTTTTTTTTTTTTTTTTTCCCCTATATTTTTTTTTTGGGAAACAACAGGGCCATTAACTCTTTTTTTTTTTTATTTTTTTAAAATATTTATTTGTAGTATCACAAAAGGGAGAATGTCTTCGAGGATATTTTTTCTTATTTATTATGAAGTTCCACTTGTTCGATTTTTTTTTTGTACTGTAGTTCCCCCATTTCTGGACTCCGCTTTGTACTTAATTACGGTATTAAGTTTTCCCCTTTCTCCCAGTTTCAAAAAGTTGACTGGCTTCCTTCTGTACCATAGCTGATGATGAGAGGTTCAGAGGTATGTGGATTACTCTCGAAAACCTAAATAGTTACTTCAAAAGGCTAACGGAAGTTCATTTATTGTTTTTTTATGTTGCGTATCCTAGTAAAAGGTTTTTTACAAAAATATAAAAAAAAAAATAAAAAAATAATAATCCTCCCTACCAGAAAGCTATGTCATGCATCTCTATTTGTAAATAGTTCCTTTTAGTGAAGGTCTGTGGGTTACTTCTTTGAGTGGCCAATACTAACCCTGGTGAATCGATTTTTCGGTTTTTTTTTTTTTTTTTTTTTTTTTGTACTGACGTAGTCGGAGAAAAGAAAACTATTCAGATTGAAAAAGCCGATATTTTATTATAGTCAATAATTGTCTTGTGTTTTTTCAACGAAAATATATAAGGCTAATCTGAATGGTTTTTTTTTTTTTTTTTTTTTTGTATCTACGAAAACCTATTTATTCTTTTGATAGAAGAGCAAAGTGTTGAAAAAGTTAAGTTTGTCCAATTTTTTTTTCTTTTTTTTTTTTTTCTTTCAAAGTAATCCACAAAAAAAAAAAAAAAAAAAAAAAAAATCTTTTTTTTTTTTTTAAATTCTCGTAGTTGACCTGTTTGAAAGAGTTATTTCACTGTTAATATGAGTTAGTCCTTTTTTTTTTTGTTAGTTTTGTTATTTATTTTTTTTTTTTTTTTTGTAAAACATGACGTCAATCTAGTATTCTGACACTCCGCGCATTGCTGTGAGGTTTTTGGTAGTCTCTGAGTCCACTCTTCTTGTTCATAGTCACTTATTAGACAAGAGAACTAAGGAGAATATTGGGCATCACACATACCAACAAAAAAAAAAAATCAACAATTTATATATTTCCAATTCTATTTGCATTATTTAAATTAAAGCCTACTCTTTTTTTTTTTAATTATTTTTTATTTCGTACTGACGTTAGTCAGAGAGGGAACGATTCAGATTGAAAAAGCCAATATTTTTTTTTTGTCCATAATTTATTTCACTCGCGCATGACAGCATTTCTGTCTGTGTTTTTCAACGAAGAATTAAGGCTAATCTGAATGGTTCTTTTTTTTCTTTTTGACCGAATCTCTGTGCATAGGACGTCGGAGGGAATTTAAAAAAAAAAAAAAATCTGAGCGAGTTGGAAATCCAGTTCGAGTCTGTGTCGCGGAGTTTTTTTTTTTTTTTTTTGAGAAAAAAAAAAAAAAAAGAGACAGGAGATGATTGTCATTGTATCTAATGTCAAATTGTGTTTTTTTTTTTTTTTTTTTTTTTTTCCCGCATATTTTTTTTTATTTTATTTCTCTCCATTCAGATACCTCATTGTTACAAACAAAACATGGCAAAATCAAAAAAAATAGCAAAACCAGTATCCATAATAAAAAAGAAATACAAAGTTCGAAAAGTCTCCCATCCAATATGCGGGATTTGCCATGATCCAGTAAAAATAAGAGGGATGATAACCAAAAAGGTTAGAGGTACCAAAGGTAAAGGTGATGATTGTGGACACTTCTACTGTTTTGAATGTATTGGGAGATGGGCTGACGTTAGTAATAGCTGCCCTGTCTGTAGACGAGAGTTCAACAGATTATTTAAAATTAGAGTAAAGACTTCGAAGAGAATTGGAAGGGCGAGAAGGATATCTGAACAGCAGTTTTGTGGATATTTTATTGAATGAAAAAACATCTAACCTGAAACTTTTATGAGTCCGAAAGGACCCAAGGACAGTGTAGGATTTGCCATGATCAATAAGAATGAGGTACTAAGGGGTAAGGGTAACGATTGTATTATTCTAACTTTCCTTCGGAACAGATATTGTTTGCGAGCTTGCCTTCCCTTCTAATGTCCTGTCTGTTCATTATCGACCAGTTAATTGGTTCTCTCATTTTGTAGTAAATATTTTATTTTTAAACAATTTCATTTTTACACTGACGAGGTAGGAGGAGAAACTACTATTTCAGATTTAAGAACCGTTTTATTTATTTATGGTCGAATGTTATCTACTTTTCCCTGTGTTGTCAGTATTACTGTCTGAGATGACAACGAAATATATAAAAAAAAGGCTTTTTTTTATCTGAGATGGGTTTTTGCAACTAATTTCTGGACACCAAAAAATTAATTTGTAAAAAAAAAAAAAGTTCGATCGATTTGACATCGCAAGCTAGTCTTGGCCCGATAAACCTATTGGAACACTGCAAAGCATGTATGTCTCTAGACTGGGTTCTGGCTTAGAGGCGTTCAGCCATAATCCATCCAGTGGTAGCATCACGGCACTGTCCGATCGGACAACCGTAGATACCAGGGACTAGAAACGGGAGTTCCTCTCGTACTACCCCGTATTGCTGTCGACATACACCGCCCCGAGGGGGTCTCTCTCCATCAGTAGGGTAAAACCAACCTGTCTCTGTTTTATGATCGCTGAAAAAAACTGTTGACTGATATTTTTTTTTCTTTTTCTTTTTCTTTTTTAAATAAAGTCTTATTTACACCCCTTCCTCCTCAGTTCTTGCTCCTCATTTTTTTAATAACGTTTTCTGTAACAATAGTACTTAAAATTCGTACCGTTATTTCATATTGTGTATAAAAACACCTAACCAAAAAAGAAAAAAACCAGTGCTTTTAACTGTGGTTCTTTCCTTGTCAGTGAATTTCACTTTTTTTTTTTTTTTTTTTTTTAACCCATTAAGGACGGGGGGTCCACTACAGTGGTTATTTTGAACTTTTATTTTAAATATAAACTGAAATGCTTTCTCCGTAATTTCCACACTGCTAACAAACGCATTCCTGCTTCTTATGTCCATAGTCTTGTTAAACCCCATAATAATAAAGGGCATTGGGTGACGTTTGACAATTTTAATTCGTCATACGCATTTCTTGTTTTGATGTTAGCGAAAGGGTTCCACTGTGTTGGAACAGCCTGACGGAACAGAAAGGGAGTTCTGTTGATGTTACAAAACCGAAGGCTACCCCTGGACCGGACGACTAAGCAAATCGGAAGTGAAAGAAAGACCGAAGAATCTTACTGCTTCTTACCTTCAGTCAAGCACCTTATCCACCATATAAAGTGGAGAGACTCAAAGGATGTGCATCTTTTCAGTACTCTTCCCTTACGTGAGCACCGTGTCGATGTATATCGCTGGATTAGGAAGAGAAATAAAAAAGAAAAAGTGCCGATCAAACTACCGTGCAAGTAGACAGATACACCAAGACGATGGGAGGTGTTAACCTGATGGATAGCGCGAAGGGAAGGGCGAACAGAAACCTTCAAACTAAACGATGGCATCTAAAGGTTTTCGACTACTTGCTGAAAGTTTCGATGTTCAACACGTTTACCCTTCAAAAGAAATGCGGTAAGGATACTGGTACCTACACACGGTATGTAGAGGAGCTCGCTATGCAACACGTCAGTGACGGGACGTCGAGAGACAAGACAACCAATACTACATCTACTATTGACTCGGGTTCGCACTTTTCACACATGTTCAGCACCACTGAGCACTATCCATCAATATTTGGCGCTGCTAAACAATGTAAGTATCACAATACTCGAGTGAGGACTACTTATGGATGCCAGGGGTGTAAGGTTTTTATGTGTCCTGCACCCTGTTTTGGCAAATACCACTTAAATCTTACAAAGGGGAGAACATTTGCGTCCCATACCACTACCTCTGTGTCGGGAGGTGCTATCCGGGAAGAATGTACTAAGGGGAAGACCCCTGCACTCACAACAACATCAAAATTGAAGAGGCGCAAGGAGTCATAAGAACTGAGCTTATTTTTGTCTTTGGTGGTGTTTTCATTTGTTCTGTTCACCCTTTAGGTGGTGAATGTGTGTGTATTTTTAACGGGCAGGCAATGGCGGTTCACTTTGTCACATCACCTTTCCGAGCCCCCCTACCCCTTTTCCCCGTTAGCTCTTTTTTCAAAAAAAGTCAAAAAACCGGGTTTTACCCCCGTCCGTAATGGGTTAAAGTAATTATTAGTTCTTGCCTTTGTTTTTATTTTTGTTAAATGTTTTTGGAGTATTGATTAATACTTGTTTATCAAGAATAAAATAAACAAAATGCAAAACCTAAGTAGGGCTTCCCTACTTAGGTCACTGAGAGTGTACGCTGTTACGGATGATGTTTTTCTTGAGGGAATTGAAGAAAAAGTCAAGGGACTGTCTGCTGCTGGAGTTAAGTCGATTCAAGTCAGAATGAAAAAGGGAACTTCCTCTGAACTACGAGAGCTTACAAACGATATAATAAAGATAGCGAGACCAGCAGGAATGTTGGTTATTGTTAACGATAAAGCTGAAATCTGTATGAAAACGAATGCTGATGGAGCGCACATCGGAAAAGATGATGGATGTCTGTTTGAATCTCGTTCAATATTAGGAAATAAAAAAATATTAGGTTCAACAATATACGGAGATTCCGACTTGTTAAAAAAATCGATCGATGCTGGTGTTGACTACGTCGGAACTGGTTCCATCTTTCCGACTGCAACGAAATCAGCGAACACGATTGGATTGGTATCCCTACCTCCCTTGAGAACGATTATTAATTCTTCAGGTCATAAACCTTTATTAATATCAATTGGTGGAATTACATCAAATAATTGTATCCAATGTTTTAATCATGGTGCTGATGGTGTTGCTATTGTATCTGATTTACTTAAAGTAGATCCACCCTATGAAGATAATTGTAAGAAACAAGCTGAGATTATTCTCGCTAAAGTTGGACTTTGTTAGTTTTTTTTTTTTAAAGTGGTGGTGGATGTCTGTCTCTGTCTATGTAGCTGTAACGATTTGTTTTGTTTTTGTTTTGTGTTATGTTATTGTTAAAATAAAACCATAATTATCTCTATTTTTCAGGCAGCCTTAAATGGAATGCGAGACTACGCGCAACTTCACATCGGCTGTAGATGGGTTGGTTAGAGACAGATTAAGGCTTCCTGCTGGGGAAGCAACAGTTACAGGAGAACACAATCAAATTTCAGCGATGTTTAAATCCATGGAATGTGTTTTAAGTGAAGGAACCTACGAAGAATCAAAATGGTGGGAATGTATGAATCACGTCTTACAACTAATGGTTGAAGAAGGTGACGGATTACCTCCTGGTCTTCATAGTCATTTGGGTGATAATATTCAATCAGCTAGAAGTTGGTTATTACAAGGAGTGGAACTAATCAATTCTTTAGAAGAGTTTATTGTCAGATGTTTTTCAATGGAAGACGTAGTCTCAGCTTATTATGTCCCAACATCACCGTTGGGATCTGCTGATACTCGAGAAAGGATTCTACGAGCGTTTACAAAACTAACTAGTCTCACATTCCAACTCAGACCAAGTGATATCCGGTTATTTACTTGTGCAGAGTTACAGCTACTACCTGCTCCTACGAGTCCCAGGGGATCATCTTCTCCTGTTATTGTAAAGAAAAAAACTGTTCGGACAACTCGGACGAAAAAACTTAAAACTTTAAAATCTAAAGATGAAGGTCAGTCATCTCCTCTTCCAACACCTCCGCCAACTGATATTCTCAGCCCGAGAGTGAAGGAAGTAGTACTTCCTCCTCCTGATCACACGGAGTATATTATGGTCGCTGATGATTTCGCACAGACACGTGAAGCAAGTCGAAGAGAAGTAGAATCTCGTCATGTTGTTGTTCAGAGAAATGAGATGAGACTCGTTCAGGCTCAACTCGATTTAAAATCTCACGAGCAACGTGTTAAAAATATCGAAGAGCAGAACGCTCAAGGACAGGCCTGCAGTGAAACATTACTCACCGTGAAAGAAATAATATTCGCATTGAAGGAGTTCTCACAAATTCACAATTCCACCAACGTCACCCTGTCAGAACTATCTGTAAGAATACCTTCAATTATCAACGCTATAACTCAAAAAGTTGTTCCAGTTGCGGTTCAGGCTCCGTTATCTCCAAGAGCAATGTCAAGTGTT
The DNA here is from genome assembly GCA_964019425.1 of Flectonema sp. DT1601. Lineage (NCBI taxonomy): Eukaryota > Euglenozoa > Diplonemea > Diplonemida > Diplonemidae > Flectonema > Flectonema sp. DT1601. The sequence goes on along the minus strand of OZ025854.1, from coordinate 131,799 downwards.
GTTTTGGGTAAGGCCTTCTCATCACATATTGACGGTAATAGAGAGACCAGAGCTCGATCTTGTGCTTTCTCACCAACAAAATATGCGCAAGTGATAACTGGTCAAGGGATAGATGCCTTAGAGAATGTACAGGATGACTTCTTTAAAGTAGACAGTGATGATGAACAAGGGATTGCCGTATCTCAATTCAGAGGATCATTCAGACCTGGGAGTTGGGTAACTTTTGAAGGACTTTCAGTTGATGAATTGGGTTCAGTTAAAAGAGAAGTTCAACTTACATTACAATCATATCAATGCCAGGGGTGTAAATGCGCGATATCCGCCAGCAAGAATCCCATTCGTCGAGCAAGACTATGTCACTACAGTGGTAAATACTACTGTAGGTCTTGTCATAAAAAGAAAACACACGTGTTGCCATCTCTTATCATAAATAGATGGGACTTTTCTGCTAAACAAGTTTGTGATTCTGCAAATTGGCATTTACGAAAAGAATATAAGTCAGCGTTGCTTAACTTGTCAGAACTTAAAAGTAATCTTTATTCTAAGTTAGACTGCATGCAAAGTTCTCGAAGGTATAGAACTGCTATTGTGTTGGTTGCGGAGCTTCTTCCTTCTCAATCTCGTGAGCTGGTTGGAGAGTTGTCAACTTATGGTTATTATTTATCAAGTATTCACACTTATTCGTTGGAAGATTTAGTTTCATTACACGACTCAGAAGACAAGTACCTCCAGCATTTAAAATCAATTCTCAGTATCGTTGTCATGAAAGCTGAAAAGATCGATGCGTCAAAAGCACGAGACGCAATGGCAAGAGCAGGAGTAAGCCTCTGATTGACTAATCGTGAGTCTTGGTGATTAGTAATTAGAAATAGTTTCACGGTAGTGGGATTGCCGTTATGTGTTGTTTTTGTTTTTGTTTTTGTTTGGATCACATATTACGAAGTACAGTCTTGCCCAAATCGAGACCACCCTTTTGCGTAAAAGCACGGCAGGATAAAGTGCATTAATTGCTTTTCTTTTGGTTATCTGTTTTACCCAAAAAGGAAAGCGTGTTTTTTTTTTTTTTTTAAATCTTAAAAAATCTCAGGTGGGGGAATATTTCCAAAATTGATGCAGTTTTTTTTTTTTTTTTTTTTTTTTTTTTTTTGCATTCTCCAAAAAAAAAACGCCCTCTCTTGGTTTCAATCCCAAAAAAACTTTTATGAAAATATTTCCCTAAGAAAAGTATTATTCTCTTTACAGAAAAAAAGGGCATTTGGTATTTCCTAGCATTGCGTGGTGTTTAACTTGATGTGTTATATATAGTAAACATCTTTTTTTAAACTTAATTAGGAATTATTTGGTTGTGTTATCGGTTTCTTATTACAAAGTTAGTTTTCCTCTAGTGAATTGTCCTTTTTTTTTTTTTTTTTTTTTTTTTTCCCCCCTTTTTTCACCAATTACCAATTTTTATGGTAATTCTTAAATTATATAACGTTACGTTGTTTTGTTTAGTTTTTGGTATTTTTTTTGTTGTTTTTTTTTTTTTTTTTTTTTTTTTTTTTGTGTTGCTTTTTAATTTATAATTCTTCTGAGTCAATATATCATCCTTTATAGATATTGATGTCCAGAGTGAAAAAAAAAAAAAAAAAAAAAAGGGTTAAGTGTGTGTTGATGTGGGCAAAGAGAGAAAGCCCTTTTTTTTTAAAAAAAAAAATTTCGACCACCGATTACCGTTTCATTATGTCCTCAGATTCAATAGGAGGAAAAGCATAAGTATCTTTTTTTTACACAAAAAGTTTGCTTGGCATACAGGATACATTGAGATCAGAATAGGCTTCAATCCCACAAGCAAGCTGCTTTGTATTAAATACGAATTCTTGAATCATATCGTGGAAAGGGGTTATCGGAGAAAACTCATTCTGAGTAGCGTTTTTTTTTTTTTTTTTTTTTTTTTTTTTCAAAATTGTATTCACTTTCAGTTAGGTAATATTAGTTTTTTTTTTAAAATTTCTTTTTAAATGTATTTTTTTTTTATATTCCCCCACTAACTGACAGACAGACAACCAATTGAATATAATATGGAAGGGAAGACACAGCCGGTTGGTTCAAGTGGTTGATTTAATTTATTATCAAAAAAAAAAAATTCATTTTTTTCCAGACCCCTCCTTATTTTATCATCATGTCGCAGAAACAGAGCGCGTTCAGCACCCTCCCTCCAATCACTGCGGGGGCAGCATCAGTTGCATTAATAATGTACCCTGCTGATGTTATGAGAGCTTTGAAGATGGCAAGTGCTGGAGGAGGAGAGAGCAGTGCAGTTGTTCTATTGAAGAATTTCATTCAGGCTCATGGAATGGCTGGACTTGCAAGTCAAGGAGTGCTACCAGAGTTGATTCAGAGAACATGGAGTAGGATTAGTAAATTCTTCATGTTCCCGGTACTTCATAGAGCTATCTGGAATATGGAACCCTCACAGGGAACTCCATTCACAAAAGGTTCCGCTGCTATGGTCGCAACCTTACCAGAAATGTGGACTTGCACTCCATTCGAAACCGCAAAGGTTGCGCTTCAGCTTGACAGCACGAACCGTTTTAAGAATTCTGCCTGGGGAGTGACCAAGTGGATCTACCAAGAACGTGGATGGAAGGGATTGTACTGCGGGTATGCTGGTCTTCAATACCGTCAGGCATGTTGGACATCAATCTACTTCGCAACAGTTGATGACATTACCAGAAAGACGAAAGAAGGAATACTAAAAACTGGATCATTCTCAGATGCTAACGCTGGAAGAGCAAGTGCTGTTCTTGGTGGTTTCATCGCGGGTATGGTGGGAGCAGCAGTGAACACTCCTGGTGATGTTGTTCGTACCAACGTTCAGAAATCTGAAATGGCAAAATGGATCAACCCACCTGCGGGATACAAAACTCCAAACTACACTTTCGGACCATCTTACATGATGTCTGGTGTGACTGTCTCAGCTGACATGGCTCGTCACATCGTAACTCAATCTGGAATCGGAGGATTGTGGAAAGGATTTGTATTCAAATCCGTCCATTTGGGAGGAGGAGGAGCTCTTCTCAACCTTCTCATTCCGGTATTTAAGAATATGATGGGTGTTACCGTTGAGTAAAAAAAAAAACAATTATTTTATATTTCTGGTCTGGTATTGTCAACACATAAGTCTAGTACATCACATCAAGTCAAGAAACTTGTGTGATTTATTAATTACTTAAATGTACTTTTTTTTTTTTATTCAACTTCCCCTTTGTGTGTAATTTTCCCCCCGTTGTATTTATCTTACAGCGACTTGATAATTATGCTCTCTTCTTTTTTTTCCACGAAATTAAAAAAAAAAAATAAAAAAAAAATAACAACTTTGCAGTCCCTTTTCTGTACTGTTTGATCAATAATTTCTTATGCAGGATTCCTCCGTTAAAAAACTGAATTTGTACGTTTTTTCCTCTCTGTTACATCATTTTTTTTTTTTTTTTTTTTGAAAACTGAAAAAAAAAAAAGAAACCTGTTGTCAATCCCGTTAGCAATTCATGGATTGACATTCACAGTAAGAAAGTACAGGTTTTTGCTTATTGGACTCGGTTTTGTCTTTTACTATAATTCCTGGATTTGGAAAGAAGAAAAGAAAGAAAAGAAAAGAAAAGAAAAAAGCAACTGGGCTATTACTACCCAGTGGCTTCCACCCACCATGGAAGCAGTTACCTAATTACTTTATGATCTAATCTGTGGTGAGTCTGTTAGTCCTTAGCAGACAACAGCGAACCCCGTCAGACTCATTCGGTGATTTATAAATAAAAAAAAATTATGGAAAAAAAAATTAAAATATTTTTATTTTTTTAAAATACAATTTAACACCCCCTGCAGTCAAAGTACCACACATGGTACAGTTTATCGAAGACAAGCATGACTTCGATGATGAAAGTGAGGGGTGGGATGACTCATCAGCCAGCTCACCAATTGGAGGTAATCGAGTAGCAACACGAAGTCCACCACCATCCCGTGTCGTTCGATTAAAAAGACGAAATAAAATACAAAATACCCAAGAAAGAGACAGAACTGCAACACCAGAAGGTCGAATGACGAAAGTTGGAGTATTTTTAGTTGCATTGCTTTTGAGTTGGATATTCTTTTATAAATCTCTTCAAATAGGAACTGAATTAGCGCCTTCAACCGACTGTCACCATGTCACTCACGATGATAACTTCTATTCTCAACAAGCAGAGCAGATCATATCACTTCGCAAGCAACTCGCAGCAGCAGAAGCGACAATACGAGAAATGGAAGGAAAAGACATTTCATTAATAAAGAAAAGCTTCATTGAAAAAGCGTTACCAACGGTTACTGCTCAACCGTCATTTCAAAAATCTGCTTCTAATCCGTTACCGTCTGAACGGTTGTTGTATTCGTTGGATTCAATAATGGAACGTGCTGTTAACGATACTGTGATTCTTACTTTTTGTTCGATAAAGTATTCTCAACCGATGGTAAATTGGATTTCATTTTTACATCAACACAAAATAAGTAATTACGGTATCGTTTGCCTCGACTTACAGCTACGTCATTGGTTGCAAGAACGTGGTTCTGAATGTCAATATATCCTTTCTGGTTGGGAGCATGGTGTGTGGGATCCTCCAGAAATAGGAACAGAGTGTTCTGATGTCCAGGGGATCACACAACCAACCGACGGACCTATGAAATTAGCAAAATGCCTTCAAAGTTGTGAATATGACACGAATTGTGCTGCTATTAATTTTAACCCCTCATCTCAATTGTGTCAAAAATGTAAAGCTGGTTTCGTAAAAACGCTTCCAACGGGTTCTCAGTGGTCGCACCAACTGAAACGAACCCGAACGACACTTTGGTTCGCAAGATGGAAATTATTAACGAGACTATTAAACTCTGGTATTCACGTCATATTGAGTGATTTAGATGCTATTTTTGTAAGAAATCCGATGCAATTCATCAGCCAAATACCACCAGCTGACCTTCTAGCCCAAAGAGGTTCATTCCCTCAATGGTTAAGCGAGAGATGGGGTGCAGCTCTTTGCATGGGTTTTGTTTGTTGGAGGTCAACAGAAGCAACAAGAAAATTTACAGTTGAAATGCATCGTGTGATATCTAATACAGGTGATGATCAAATAGCTGTTAACGTTGCTTTAGATGACGTTGGTATCAAATGGGATGAGGGGGTCGTTCAATTCAACACTAGTACTTCTGTATCATACGGAACTACTACGGGTGATCTTAGAGTCGCACTCCTTCCTCATTCTAAGTTCCCTCGAAGATGTGAACCTGGTGAGTTCAACCATTCTGAAATAACTGTAGCTCATTGTTATGAATCGAAGAAAGAAGGAACTGCGAAAATGAATAAAGCAAAGGCGTTTGGTCTTTGGAATATCGTAGACGATTGGGAGAAAATACCCATCCCGGCATCGAAAAATTTCCGCGAATACATTGCCTCAATATCATTGGTCACTTGATAGATTAATCAGGACATTGAAGGATTTAGTAATTCGCATGGCGTTGAGAGTAATGTCACCTCAACGGTGATTCTATGTACGTGACAGATTTTCCCCCCGTTTTTTTTTTTTTTTTTGTATTTATGTTCTTGGTCGCATTCTCAAATCACTCAACCGTTAGTTAAGTTGATACTGTTGTTAGCGGGGACGAGATAAAAACAATTTTTTTTTTGTTTTTGTTTGTTAAGATTCGTGCTGTTGCATTCTGTTGCTTTTACACTGCACTTTTTCTTTGGAGTGCAAAAAAAAAAAAAAAAAAAAAAAAAAAAAACAAGAAAAAACGGGGGGAAAGAAACAAAAGTAAAAAAGACAAGAGAGAGGGACATAAGAAGGTAAAACCTCTTTTTTTTATTTGAAAAAAAAAAAAAAAAAAAACGCTATTTTATAGTTAGAAATCTGTTATTCTTTCAAAGTGAAGTATCTTGCTAACAAACAAGTACTCAATACGAAATGTGGGAATGTGTTGTGTTATGTTTTTTTTTTAATAATTACATTCTGTTAGTTGCTCCATAAGTAAATATGCCGCCACCAGCTCATCTTGGAAGAATCGGGGTGTACAGCAACACTCTGTTCGGACTTCCATGGTTGAAGAGATTAAGAGCACCTTACCAGTGGGGTTACCCAGTTGGTCACCATCAGTTCAAGACGGCTAAACTAGGTGCTATTGCTCCACTTCAGTTCGGAAGAGTATGTCTTTTTTTTTTTTTTTTTCGTTGCATTTAATAAGTATTGTAAGAAAGGAAAAAAAAGGATGTTGGGCAGCACACGTAAACCTCCTTTAGCTTTATCAGTTTAAGTCGGTTCACGGTTTCGTGCACAAAATAGTTTAAGATAAAACCAATTCTTTTTTTTTTTCTTTCCTTCACTCCAGATTCGATCGAGTCGGGTCTACCATCGTCGGTGCAGGCGGCATGTGACGTGTGCATGTTGTTTGCAGATATCGCTGCCTGGTGGGTGAGCGATGCTCCTCTCGCCCTGAGGGCTTCCGCGGTGCAGACCACCACTTGGGTTGAGACCCTCTTGCAATAGTTTGTGGACTACCTTAACCTAGTTAATGAATGTTAGCAAACTACTATTGCATGGAGGGACCCAATCTGCAGTTGCAGGCTGGCATGCTGTACTTTGCATTGGGGTTATGGCGCTGACCACGGAACGAGTCTGCTATTCAGGACAGTTCTCCGCTTAACTTATGCGAGAATTCAACAACTTGGCTTACCTTTCTAAATCATCAACCTGTCCCTTCTACTCCTCCGTTGGATTCAAAAAAAAAAAAAAAAAAAACAGCAAATGGCCTTCTGGGGAGTAACCGCCTTCACTATGTTCTTACTTACCGTCTACCCTACCAAGAAGGGAATGATCTCCTACGGCACTTACCCTCCTCACTGGTTCTTTCCTCCAGCAGAGGAGGAGGAGGAGTAGGGCTTTTATGTTGATTAGTTAGCCAGCAGCAGTATTTTATGAAAACTAGTGTAGAATGGGAGGAACGGGAGGACAAAAAAAAAAACAAAGAAACTCCCTTTTTTCCTTTCATTTTCTTTATATTTTCCCTTTTTTTTTTTTTTGATGTTATTTTCCCTATGAATGCTGCACTTGTTTGGCTTCCGAAGAAGGGGGGAAAATAAAAATTAAAAAAAAAAGTTTGGAAAATTGGGTCGTGTGATGGGGCTCTCTTTCACACGAGATTTGGGAATTATTTATTTTTTATTTTATTTGTTACTTCGTCGGGTTATCAAAAAAAAAAAAGTTGTAAAAACACGAAAACTTTTTTGAAAAAAAAATAAAACTTTTCTCACCATTCTAACAGCCAAACAACTATGTTTTCTTTTCCCCATCAACCAAGACAATATAATGTATTAATTAAGTACTCATGAGTTTTATAAAAAGCTGTTACGGTAACATAGGCAAGTGGCGCTCAACTATGTTCACGTGGCCTCCAGTGGTATTATTTATATATTTGCAGTCATTTACTACGCTGCCGCTGACAGTCAAGATTGTCGGAGAAATTGTTGTTCCTTTTGAGCTTGAAAATGCAGTATCAAATTACCCATCAACCTTAGAGAGTGAAATAGATGTTGAGTTATTTATTTATTTATTTATTTATTTTTTGCCTACAAACCCATTGTTCGGTAGAAAGAGAATTGTGGCAGCGTAACTAACCTATTCCTTTATTAGGATTTTGTACCTGGTTGCGCACAAACAAAATAAAAGTGTGAGTGAGTAAGTAAAAAAGTGAAGTTTGTCGATTATTTTTCTCACCCCATCAACCTGTCAGGACTCATTCATATAAAAAAAAAATCGGAGCGCTTCGAACGCTTTTCGGTCGATTGATTGCAACACGACCCGCTACGATGTCGTTCTCAACAAAACCAGAAGTGAGAAGAGAGATTGAAACCCTTCGAGAAACAATCCAAGAAATAGAAAAAAAAATAGCTGTTCAGAAAAAATCATTAAAGCAGCTCACTGGTGAAGCAGCTACTGCAACAAAACCACAACAACCACAGAAAGAGACTAAAAAGGACAATAAAAATGTCAGTGAAAAGAATGACAAACCAAAAGAAGAATCGAAACCAGCACCAAGAGGTCCTAGATTCGACCTAATCCGTTCTGTAGGAGAGGAATGTCAATCAGAGGAGGAACTTGCGTTACTTCTTTCAAAGAAAGAAACGGGTTTCAGATTCTACGATGGATTTGAACCCTCAGGCAGAATGCACATCGCTCAAGGAATATTTAAAACCATTAACGTCAACAAGTGTACTGAAGCAGGAGGTACTTTCATCTTCTGGGTAGCTGACTGGTTCGCACTCATGAACGATAAGATGGGAGGCAACCTAACCAGAATTCGTACTGTTGGTGAGTACCTCATTCAAGTTTGGAAAGCAGCTGGAATGAACTTAGAAAATGTTCAGTTCATTTGGTCTTCTGATGAAATCAACAGCAAAGCAGAAGAGTACTGGCTTCAGATGCTCGACATTGCCAGGCAGTTCACATTATCTCGAATCACAAAGTGTTGTAGGATTATGGGAAGAAGTGAAGGAACTTTAACATGTGCTCAGATATTATATCCACTTATGCAATGTACTGACATCTTCTTCTTGAGAGCTGATATTTGCCAGCTTGGTGTGGATCAGAGAAAGGTTAATATGTTAGCAAGAGATTACTGTGTTGCGGCAAAGAGGAAGTTCAAACCAATCATCCTATCCCATCACATGATATTTGGTCTTGGTGTTGACCAAGAAAAGATGAGTAAATCTGACGAGAGCAGCGCTATCTTCATGGAAGACACTGCTGAGGATGTGGACCGTAAGATTATGGGACCTCTAACATCACCAGACACGACTATTTCAGATGTTTACAACTTCTTTGAGCAGGCATTTGTATCTGACCCTCCGAGATACCTTGTTGTCTCTGGTAAGGAATTCCGTACTGTTGCTGATGTCAAGGCTGCTAACATCCCTGACAGTGAATTGATCAACCTATCCTACACTATTAGTGGTGCTTGGTGTCCACTTCACGCTGAAAAGATTGAAAAGAACCCTGTGCTTGACTACTTACGATCAATTGTCTTTACTGTACCAACATCAACTCTTACTGTTAATGGTGAGGTGTTTAAGTCGGTTGAGGAGGTCCAGTCTGCTTTGGTTTCTGGAAAGCTGTCAATTCCTGCTTTGAAGAGAGAAGTAGTTTCGGTAATAAATGAATACCTTGAACCTGTCAGAAAACATTTCACAACTGACGACAATGCTAAAGAAATCCTCGCTAAGGTAAAACAATACAAAAAGGATGTCCAAGCTGAAGAGGCTGCTGGTACTAAGAAAGAAGACACTCAAACAACAGGAGGACAACCTGATCAAGTATTGATTATGGCTCTTCCATCTAATAAATTACAACTCAATCAAATCGCATCAATCGGATCCGCAGCTGTTAATGAAATTACATCAGGTGCTAAGAATGTCACTATTATGTTACTGGACTGGTCGGCTTACTTGTTGAATGTCGCTGGAGCTGATCGTAAGAATATCAAAGCAATCCTCGAATGGACTCAAATGTGGTTACAAGGCTTCTTTAAACACCACAATGTTCCATCTTCGGCAATCACTTTTATATGGGAATCTGAAAAGATTCTTTCAAATGCTGATTCTTACTGGGTATCAGTCATCAACTGGGGAAGATCAACCTCACTAAAATGGATTGAAGAATCGATGGGAAAGAAAGAAGGTGATTCCGAAGAAGGACGTGCTGCTAACAACGTAGTAGCTGGTCTGATGTCGATTCAAAATGCCTGCGTGTCGAACTGTGGTATTGTGTACTCATCTCATCCACAGTTTACAAATTGTCTTTCAAAGAGTAAAGCAATTATTAAGAATCTTCCTGTTACTATTCCGTGTATGAAGAAAGAAGAGGGCGGTGAAGTTACAGAGACGACGGTGAATGGAATACTGCCAGAGGTGGCAACCGCGACCACTATGTTCGTAGAGGAACCGTTCAACATGATTAAACCGAAATTAAAAAAAGCATTTTGCAAACCTGGTGAAGCCTCTGACAACCCTGTATTACAACTAGCATCAGCATTGTGTGGAATGTCTGGAAAGCCGTTAGTCGTCAATCTAAAAGAAGGTGAGAAGACTTACACTCCAAGCGAACTCCAATCAGCATTCGCTGATGAGTCTCTTCATCCATCCGACTTGAAGCCTTCCGTTGAGAAGTCTCTTGACGCGTTCTACAATGGCATTCGTACAGCAACTGCTTCTGATCCAAATTTTAAGAAATTAGAAAATCAGGTTTGTGTTTATTATTTTTCTTGTTGACGTTGTTCGTCTTTTTTCTTATATTAATCAAAACAGATTACGGCAATCAGTAAAAAGCTTGCAAAGAGTGGAAAGAAATGAATTACCTAACACCCGATGTCAGGTCGTAGAAAATTAGATTCGTCTTTTTTTTATTTATTTTATTAATTATTTATCAATGTTTGATAATGAAAATGATGTGAGAAGAGGAAAAAAAATGTCCGGCGCGGTCTCCTGCTTGACGGACTGATAGTTTTTATGTTATTAAGTGTTTTCATTTTTTTTTTTTTTTTTTGTGGTTTTTTTTTTCCGTGGTCAAGAATATTTTTTTTTCTCCCTTTTATCTCTCTCTCTATTCTTTATAATACAACACAACAAAGAGAAGCCTAAAGTTCGTACTCAGCTACAACTGTTGGTTATCTGTTAGAAGTAGAGAAGGAAAAAAAAAAAAAAAAAAAGAGAGAAAAGGAGAGAGAGGAGGTGAAGAACGAGCGCATAGTCAATTCCTTTGAGGCCTTCATTATTATGTGAAAAACTGTTTACTTTGCCAACCCCCATTCAGGTTCAACACCACAATGATGTGACCTGCGGTAACTTTATTTTTTTTGATTCCACCCTTTTATCTATTGAGTAGCCTTTTAATTACTTTTCATCAGAGTCACAGGACTTATGTCAGGGTTGCAGGTAGTAGTGCTGCTACCCGATGGAGCAGCTGAGGTTGTTAACGTCACAGTTACGACTCTAGTTTCCGATGTTAAGGTAACAGTTGCTGACGAACAAGAATTACTCCCTGGGTATTTCGATTTACATTTTGTTGGACAACTTCTTGACAATGACAGAAGAATTGTAGACTACGGTGTCACATCAGCCTGTAACGAACTTGAAGTTCAATTGTCACCAAGAGGCGCAGCTATTCGCACCATAGGTAAGGTTCCTACTCCGAGAGACTTCAGGCTTTTAATAGAAAGAGGAGGTCGCATCAGCCAACATCTTCTAGCTGGTATGTGTTACTTCATTGAAAGCATCCATATATTCAACCTAATTAAATAAAATAATCAAATCCAGGTTTATCAGTAAATGAAGATCTGGGAATGGGATCAACGCCTCTGATTGTCGCGACGAAGTTTGGTCATGCTCACATCGTGAAACAACTATTACAGCATCCAGACATTGAAATAAATAAACAAACTCTGTGTGGAGCATCAGCATTATACATGGCTAGTGAACTAGGAAGGACTGACATTGCTAAACAATTACTTCTCTTGTCTGATATTGAACCGAATCTTGGAATGAAGAACAAGTCCACAGCTCTGATAGCTGCGTGTGAAGGAGGTTTGTTTGTTTACTTTTTTTTAAATTGATCAGGCAAAAAAAAAAAAAAAAAAAAACACACCCCAATCACCACAGGACACGCTGATATAGTACGACTGCTGTTGTCGCATCCGAGAGTAAATGTCGACGAAAAAATGTGTTCGGAGGCTGTTCCTTTACACTATGCGGTCCTTCATAATCACTTGAACGTCGTTGAAGTGTTGTTGGAACAAACGAAATCATGTGTAGGACAACCAAACAGTGAAGGGATTACATGTCTGGGATCTGCTTGCGAACAGGGAAATCTAGACGCGGTTAGAATGATGCTGTCACTTCCTGAATCACTTCCAGCTCTTCATTCTCAGACGTGTAGTCCACTTCACATTGCTGCGTCAAATGGACATTTCCAAATTGTTAAACATCTTGTTCAGATAGCAGGTGTGGATATCCATATTGAAAACAGTAGCGGTGTTACATCTGAAGTTGTCGCAAAGAATAATGGATACTTTGAAATTTATAAATTTCTCAGAAAGGTTCGTTTAGACAAAAAGAAAGGACCACTTGCCAGTCTGAAGAGGGCGTTTGGTTGCCTCAGCGCCTGATCGACATGCCTGTCTTTTCCTTTTAATGAAAAAATCCTATTTTCTTTTTTGTTACTAACAGTTTCTTTTATTTACATTTGTTATTATTATTTTCATCAAAAAAAGGTACTGATGATGATTTGCCCCTTGATTGTGGGGGGTACCTCTCTCTTCCTTTTATGTTGTGCAATACTATTTTTTTTTTTTTTTTTTTGGGGGTAGTTTGTTGATGTGAGAAACGAAAAAAAAAAAAAAAAATTAAAAAAATAAAATAAATTCCGATTGTTCCACGTCCATTTTACCCTTTTTCACATTCATTCTTTCCGATTTCTTTTTTTCCTCCTCTTAATGATAGCTGGAGTTGTTATTCCGATTTTTATGTGGTCTACTCGTTATTTTATGGAGGTGCTGCAGACTCGGTCCTCTCCTTTCGTTTAAAAGCAACCACAAATAGATTAAAATAACCAATCGAACTACAAGCAACTGGAAGCTCTCTTAGCCTTCATGAAAGGCCAAAGGGAGACAAGTACAGAAAGTTCAGATCACTATTTTGATACCTTTTTTTGAAAGCCTTTTTTTTTTTTCTTTTTTTTTCGGAGCGGGATTTTCGTTTTCTGTATAAAAGTGCATAAAAGGAAACAATTCCAGTTTGTCTATTTTTAATTTTTTTTTTTTTATTTGTTCTTACCGTTTTATTTCATCGTTCATTATTTTTTTTTTTTCGTAAAAAAAAAAATAAAAAAGTTTTATACAGCTTGGAGAATTCCTTTCTACATGCTCTTTCAAAAAAAATAAAAAAAAAAATAGATTTCTTTTTTTTTCCATTTTTTTTCCCCCCCTTCTTTTTCCCCTTGTTGGAGACCTTTACACTCACGGATTTTATTCTCTGAGGAAGATCATTTGGGGAGGGAGTACAGACGCGATAATTTAAACATCTTTTTTTTTAAATGTAATAGTACGACTGCTCTTATGGAAGCAACTTGCTTGTGCGACCACTTAGAAAAAAGGTGATTTGCTTCTGATGCGACTGGCTCAACGCAAAAGAGATGCGAAGAACAGGAAGCTAGCTTCTTAATTTAGATAAAATTATTATTCTTATGTGCGACCAGGTTTTTTTTACTTCTGAAAAAAAAAAAAGGAGAAAAAAAAAAAAAAAAAAAAAAAAACTTTATCCATTGGCGATGAAACATATTGCCTACTTTTTTACTTTTTTTTTTTTTTTTTTTTTTTTTTTTTGGGAAAACCTCTCTAATTCCACTAAAATAGTTTCCGAAAATCACCCAACTCCCCAAACAAATAAAAGTTGTCCACCAGGGTTCGAGCTTGGGCCAAAAAATAGGCCTGCGGCAGATTTTCATGGAATTGGGAGTTTTTTCCCTCTTTTTTTTTTTTGATATAAATATTTAACAAATAGATAACACTCGTCTGTAATGTAACAGTTTTATTCCATTTTGTATTATTTTTTTATTTAAAAAAAAAAGAATATAAAATTTTATGCAGCCAGTACATTACAAAGGACGACGAACTAACTACTATCTGTGTTGCCCACATTTATTTTTATTTTATTTTTTATTTTTTAAATTATTATGAGTGACTGTTCGTCTCTCTATTACTTCATCTGTGCTCTCCCTCCCTCGGCGAAAAAAAATTGACGTCATCAGCCGTCTCTTACACTGCCTGCTTCGTGTATGTGGTGGGTCTCAGAAGTCACTTACTTCTGGTTAATTCACGTCTCTTTCTTGTCCCTGTGAGAGTCTCACAGTTGTGGTACAGAATGCTTTGTACTGTGATCTTCTCCAAAAGGTTGACTTTCTCTGACTTCGATAAATAAAACAGTTGGATCAGTATTTTTTTTACTACTCGTCGAGTTCGGTTGCTTTTTTTTTTTTTTTTTTTTTGCTATTGCCCCCTCAGCGTAGCATTGTGTTTATTTTTTTAAAACTCGAAAAATATATAATTATCTTGGTTTTTTTTTCCTTTTTTTTTTTTTTTCTTTTTTTTTTCCTCCTTATTTTACCAGGATTGTAAGAGCTAAATAAGGAAAACTGCTCATTTATTGCATGTGAACTTACCTCCTTTAGCCTTTCTCAGCATACGTCAGTTCACTATTTTCGTGCAACAAACAAACATCAACTCCAATGTTACATTCCGAATTCCTGTATAATTTAAGCAAAAGCCGAATTTCTTTTTTGTTCGTAAAAAAAAAAAGTGGGCTTTGCCTATTGTGATAAGTTGTGCTTTGTTCATTACTTGCATCCTATTGAAAGGGGACCCTGGAATTCAAATCTAATCTGTCTCACGCAAGATTATGTTTTTCTTAGTTTGGGTTTGTTAGTTTTTTTTTTTTTTTTGTTTCTTTTTTTTTTTTTTTTTTTCTTCTTCTGGTACTTTTTTTTCTTCTTTTTTTCCAAAAGTTCCACACCATTGGAATTTAATACACAACATACACACAACAACTTTATTGTGGGAGACGAAGAACAAGGAAGAAGAAGGAAGAAGAAGGAGAAAAAAAAAAAAATTTAAAAAAAAAAAAAAAAAAAAAAAAAAAAAATAGTTTTTTCAGTTTCTGATAGCGATAAAAATCGCTATTGAGTGATAGAGGTGCATTTATTTTTATAAATAATTTTTCTTATTTATGAATACACCACACTCCCTCCCTTTGTTTTACTCAATAATTGTCTGACTTATACGCTGCCAATGATGTGAGAATTTGAGAAAAAGAGGCATTTTTTTTCAAAAAAAAAAAAAAAAAAAATGGAAAGTTAGACAATTCATCACAATCAGTTTCACTGTATCTTTAGCTTGATCGTTAATTTATCGATTCATGTTAATATGATACAATACAGTTATTTTTGTGTTTTTTACAAAAAAAAACTCAAACAATTAAAATCCCCACCAGCTATCAGTCGTAACGGATAGCTGTGGGGAAGTTTTTTTCTACTATAGTGGAATGTGGGGGGGGGGCCTTCGGGTTAAATTATCGTTTTATGTTGTTTTTTATGATACAAAATATATGTATTTTTTACGTACAAAAATCGAACAGCTAGCCCCCCCTCCTTTTTCACATCTCTAAATTCATATGAGTTTTTCTACTAGTGGAATGTGGCCCCCCGGCGGGTTATCACCTTTAGTCACTGTATCTCAGAACTAATGTTAAATTATCGTTATGTTGTTTTTATGATACAATACATTTGTATTTTGCGTACAAACTCGAACAGTTAACCCCCCCCCGGCGGGTTATCAAAATTCAACATCTATTTCTAGATTCTCATGGTGATAATATTTTCTTATTATCGAGTGAGTTGAATACAATTTGTACCTCCTGTCATTATCGGTTTAACTTTATTTCTTACTTTTTTTTTGAGTATTTTTAAAGTTTCACTACTGTTTTTTTTTTTTTTTTTTTTCTTTTTTTCTACACCTTCGACAATTTATTTGTGACAGGAGAAATTCTTCATAAACCTTCCTATTTTTTTTTAATGCATAAAAAAAAAAGCCATTTGATTCAAAAAAAAAAAAAAAAAATATTGGCCCGACCTCTCAATTTTTTTTAAAAAAAGAAAACCTTTTTTATACTTAACACACCTTTTTGTTTTGTCTGTGCGCAACTGCTAAAAGGAGAAATAGGTTAAGTTACGTACGCTGCCACTAATTCTACAAAACTCTGGTTTTTGTAGGAACAAAAAAAAAAAAAAAAAAAAAAAAAAAAATTATGTTACGTTAAGTTACTTTGAAGAAGAAAAAAAAAAAAAAAAAAAAAAAAAAAAAAAAAGACGCTTTATTGCTGTCGAGATATATAGTTCTGTTTTGTTGTGGTAGGAGCTGCTTGTTTATTATTATTATTATTTAGTTATTGTGCGACCCTGTTCGCTCCCTTCCTACGATGAGTAAGCAACCACAGCTGCAGAGAGGATAAATGTTGTCCGGTTTTTTTTTATCTAGCTACCCCAAATCTAACTTCCCTAACAAAAAACTTCACATTCGGACTACCCTCTTTGGTGTAGTTAGCACGTGAGGGATTTTTTCTTTCTTTTCTTTCTTTCCTTTTTTTCCTTTTTTTTTTTTATTTTTTATTAATCTTGAGTGACCACAACCATAGTCACTTCTGCATCTACAAACTTTATTTTTTTTTTTTTTTTTCCTCATCATTTTTGTTACTTCCCATTTTTATTTTTATTTTTTCGTTCCTTTTTTTTTTTTTTTACATATTTTTTTCGAACCGACAGTTCTGAGAAGAATTCCATCACTCACTCTGCTATTGTTTTTAATAATATTATTTTCTTTCAAAAAAAAAAAAAAGAGACATTCAACAACATAAAAAAAAAAAAAACAAATTGAAATGTTTCTAACAAACCTAAAGGAGGGAGAGATTGATTTACGGCTTCCCCTAGCCATGACCGGTCTGATTGTTGTGTTTATTGGTTTCACATGCGTGAAAGGTAAGAAAAGCAGAGGTACAGGAGAACTACTAAAAGAGCTTGAAGGAACAAGTATCAGAGAGCTTACAAACAAAGAAGCATCAGCTATTTGGAAGATTTCATCAGGTGAAGCAGATCGTCACCTGAGATTGATTAAGAATGCTTATGGAGCACAGGATATACTTGAGAATCTTAGAAAAGAAAAATACGACAGCGACAACAAGACTCACGAAGAGTTATTAGAAAGACTTTGGTCAGCCTTACGACCAAACATTAAAAGAAGCGGAAGAATCTCTGACGATTGGGAGGACATTGGTTTCCAAGGAAACAATCCTGCGACTGACTTCAGAGGCAATGGCATCCTAGGGTTGCTTAACCTCGTTTATTTCGCTGAAAATCACAGCAAGTTCGCTATTCAAATTATAAACGACGCTGGGTACACCAACGATAGATCTCAAAGCCAAGAATGGTACATGATGGCAGTAGCAGGTATTAACATGACGACTGTTGTAAGTAATTGGTTGACATCTCGTCAAATTGATAGATTCTTTTACAATATTCCTCTGATCAATGTTTCAATGACAAATACTGAAGACATGCTGACCAACCCAGCGGTAATCGCTCACAGTCAAGTCTACTCTTCTCTGTTTCTCTCATTTCATAAAACATGGTTAGTAAAACGACCTGGAATTATGGAATTTAGTATGTTTTTAAACGGAGTTGTCGTCCCCGCCAATGATCCTTCTAAAATCCAGAAAGAGGCATAAATAAGAAGGCTTTACACTCAGCAGATGAATTTTTTTTGTTTTTTTCTTGAGCTGCACAATACTTGCTATAAATGTCACTAATTAACAGTTGGTTTTTTTTTTTTTTTTTTTTCTTGAAAGTCAAGGAGAAACAAAAAAAAAAAAAAAAAAAAAAAAAAAAAAAGAGGAGGAGGAATTAAAGGAATACTGTTCAGAACAGCAAACATCCTTTTGAAATACTTTATTCTTATGCTTTCTTTTTTAGAAAGTTTTTTTTTTTTTTAAACTAACAAATTTCAAAAAAAAAAAAAAAAAAAAATTCTTGTCATATCTCTCTCTTTTGTTAGGAATTCAGGACGTTTGTGTGACTGCTATACAACAACAATAACAAAAAAAAAAAAAGATGGCGGCTTTTGACAGCGCGCTTCAAAGCAATGAATTATATTGCCAGGGAGGACTGTTTGATGAATTTATGCAACTGCAACCAGCACAGTTAAGTTGGGGAGGTATGATGAGCGTTTTGAGTAGTTTAGTTCAGAGTCATGGGCAGGCTTTGATGAAAATTCAAAATCTCGAAGATGCAGTTTTAGGTCTGAAATCGAGTATTGATGGAAAGGTAGCATCCACAGTAGAAATACCAACAGAAAGAAGTGACGCAGGAGAGATGTTGATTGATGTTTTTCAAATGAATAAAACTGACTTGTCAGAGACTCTAAAACAAGCAGCGAGTGAACCTCCATCTTGTCATGCGAGAGCGAAATACCTTCACTCACTTCCAGCATTCCATACCATCATCGCTGACCTGATGGACGCACTGGACCCGGTCACTGGGACCAGTGCTGCGTCTCAACCCGTTGAACCAGCCTCTCACGTATGCGTAGAAGTCACGAACTTTTTTTTTTTTTTTTTTTTTTTTTTTTACCAAAACAATAACAAAAGAAACAACAACAGAACATCCAGCCTTCAATGACTATAAATCAAACCATACCACTAAATAGTTTACATGCTAACAGAGGTAAACCCATGGTGGGATTAGAGATTATTGATGCTGTTCCAGGATCTACAGATCCTCTATCAAGTAGTGGTGTTCGGGTATTCTCTGTTAGACCTGATGGACCTGCAGCATCAGCTGGTGTTCAAAACGGTGATTGTATTGTTGCTTTGAATGGTCGTCATGTTTCAAGACGAGCAGATCTTAAAGATGTTATGTCAGCCTGTTGTCCAAATGATGTTGTTAGAGTTGACCTTTTGAGAGAAGGAATTGGTGAACCGTTTCAGGTTAACATACTTTTGGGATGTGTTCCCGGGACTGGAGGTAGCCCTCCTCGTGGTAGTACTGGCGCTACTACGCCTGCTGGTCGATAAGAGTCAAGTCTTGGTAGGTAGCTCTTCCACCTATTCGAATCGAATCTTTCATACGAGAAAAACAAACTATTTTTAGATTTCGTAGATGAAAAAAAAAAAAAAAAAAAAAAAAAAAAGTCAACTTTTTTTTTTCCCATTTTTTACCTTTTATTACTTACTTAGATTTTTTATTTTTGTAGGATATTTTTGTTATCACAATTAAACATTTCTTTTTTTTTTTCTTAATCAGCTGAGGGTGCGGTTTCAAAATGCCGCGTCCTAAGAGGCCAAAATGCTTCTTTGACATAAATATTGGTGGTCAACCTGTTGGAAGGCTGCTAATGGACATGTATGTTGACATTGTTCCAAAGACTTGTGAAAATTTTATGAAACTCTGTTCGGGTGAGGCTGGAAAAGGAAGGACCACTGGAGCACCACTTCACTACAAAAGCACAATATTTCACAGAGTGATTAAGGGTTTCATTATTCAAGGTGGTGATTTTTCAAAGTTTAACGGAACTGGAGGAGAGTCAATATGGGGAGGTAGATTTGACGATGAAAATTTTGATGTGAAACATACGAAAAGAGGTCTCTTAGCGATGGCAAACAAAGCCAGTGAACCGAACTCAAACGGATCTCAGTTTTTTATAACTTGTGCTGACTGCAGTCATCTAAATGGAAAACACGTCGTGTTCGGTGAATTGGTATCTGGATTCTCTGTATTGTCAGCAATAGAAAACCAAGTCATATCGTCTACTGAGCAGGATAAACCTATTCACAATGTCTGTATCGCAGAGTGTGGTATAGTTGATGACGGAGGTGAAAATGACAGTACGGCATCTTCACGTAGTTTTTCAACATCAAGCTCGTCATCCTACTCCTCATCAGCCGCATCGTCAAGGAGTACTTCGTACACGTCAGATGCCTCATCAGATTCACATTATCGACAAAGAAGGGAAGCTGAACGTCGTCGGGCGGAGCGTTTACGTGGAGAACGTGAGAAGAAGATGAAGAGATCGGATAAAAAAGTAGCGAGTGTCCGGTCTCAAGATCGAGAGAGGCGATCTGCAAAAAAAGAATCCCGACCTCGGGAACAACCCTCAACCGGAAGAACTCCAACAAAAACACAAAAACCTGGTAAGGCAAAGAGAGATAAGAAAGACCCTTCAAAACGAGAGAGAGAACGACGAGTTTCAAAGAGCGGCTCTCCTCCCCCTCCAAGACGTCGATCTGCTGACAGGTCTGACAGAGCGAATTGGAAAAGAGAACGAAGACGACCAACTATTGAAGTAAAGCCAGCTACTAACAGCAGAGACAGAAGACCTTCACCATCATCAACGCGAGTCCAAAGACGAGAGAGAGAATGGGAAAGAACTACTCTTCAGGTAGACACTCCACCACGTAACGATCTCAACGATGATGAACCTGCAAAGAAAGTCAGAGGACGAGGTGCTGTTCGATTCCGTGGAGGTGTGACAACCGGGGGAATGATAAGCGACACGCGTTCCTTTGGTGACGCATCTCGGACAAAGACACAAATCCATGGACATTGTGACAGAACAACTCGTGCTTACCGACCAGAGACTCTTGACTGGCGCAGTAAACATCCAGTAACTTATAGTGAGCATCAACGTCATATTGATAGAGAACGTAATAGGAAAAGAGGTAATAAAAAACATCCTTTACAAAATGATGATTCAGACAGCAGTCACGACTTCGAGAACAGAACAGGGGGTGGATTCCGATCGCGAACACCCTAAAACAGCTGTATTCGTCCAACTCGGATATTCCCGGCTGTTGTTACTGTAATGTTAACGGTAGACCTCTGCGTTTGCTGACTCAGTCAGCAATGACTTATCGTATCGCATGCACGCTGTAGCGTATTAGTAGGAAAGCAACTTGCTTTTTTTTTTCGGTTTTTTTTTTTTTTTTTTTTTACACTGACGAGGTAGGAGGAGAAACTACTATTTCAGATTTTAAGAACCGTTTTATTTATTTATGGTCGAATGTTATCTACTTTTCCCTGTGTTGTCAGTATTACTGTCTGAAGTACAACGAAATATATAAAAAAGGCTTTTTTTTTATCTGAGATGGGTTTTTGCAACTAATTTCTGAACACCAAAAATTAATTTGTAAAAAAGTTCGGTCTTATTCAGAGTTATCAGTGAGGCATCAGAGCGGTTGACAGCAACACAGCTCTGGGGGGAAAAAAAAAAAAAAAAAAAAAAAAAAGCTAGCCAAAAAAGCACACCGTTTCTTCCAAAAAAAAAAAAAAAAAAAAACGGAAGAGGTTTGTTTTTCTATTGTTGTTGTTTATTCTTGTTTTCTTCTTTTTCCCCTTCATCTCTTCTCCCCTTCAGTCTTCTTTGAAAAAAAAAAAAAATAAATAACTAAAAAAGGATTGTAGTTTTCATAGTGTTTAAGCAGTATTACTCTGCCTATTAAAAAGCAGTGTTTTTTTTGGGGGCAAAGTCCCCTCTCGTCAACAGCAAGTTTTTTTGAAGCTACTTTTACCTTGTTCGACTCATCAAGAGAAAAAAAAAAAAAAAAAAAAAAAATTGAGAGGTTACATTATGGTTATTTTTACGTAATATTATACTGTGAACGTTTTTTTTTTTTTTTTTTTGTTCCCTGCATTGTGGGGGGAAAATCTACTACAAAATGTTTCTGTGCTGGGAACGACACGCGGAAGAAGAAGAAAAAACTACGGAAGCTTCGTTGTTACACTTTCCGTGGAAATATTGTATTCGGCATCATGTCAAAAAAAAAAAAAAAAAAAATTAAATTAATATCCTCGATTTCAGAAATACTCCCCAGGGCCGTGACCATACGTTTCTAAATTTTTAGATGGACCTGGTGGAAGTTTTTTTTTTTTTGGCAGCGATTTTCCATTAACCACATTGGATGACGTTACTGACTACCAGCGTATATTTATAAAAAAAAAAAAACTGTCAGAACTTCAGTTTTTTGGTAAGTAAAATACGGGTTCCATATTGCCATTGATGAGTTTAATTTTTTCATTTTCGTCGTTTTTCATTTTTTTTTTTTTTTTTTTTGTTTTGGTGAGATTCCGGTGTGTAGTCGGAGTCTTTAAAGTTTAAAAATAAAATAACAAAATAAAACCTTTTCTTAACTTCTCGTTGTGATTAGTATGTGTGTTGGTTAATTTTATTTATTTTTTTATTGTTTTTTTTAAAAAAACCGCAAAAAACTCAACACGATTTAATCTTCTAAAGGTGTTGTCTTTTAGTAATTTTGTTTTTAAAAAAAAAAAAAAAAAAGAACTGACTCCGAGTCAGTTGACAATCATATGAAAAAAAAAAAAAAAAAAAAAAAAAAAATCACTCAGACTGAGAATTGAACTTCACGACTCTTTAATTTTTTTTCATAGTATTGTTTTATTTAAAGAAAATTTAAAAAAAAAAAAAAAATGAAAATATGTCATAGTATCTTCTCAAAATGATATTATTATTTTTTCTTTGAATGAGTGATTCGAAGAACATACGAAGTCCTGATGTCTTTAGGTAAATCTAAATACGGTAACAAGATCACAATTTTTTTTGTAGTTATTTTTTTGTCGTTTACACCCAATTAAAAATTACAACCCCCCCCATTTTTGATACCTCTCTCTCGTCACTTTTCACAGAATGAACTAAACCAATAATATGAAGAAGGAAGACTCCAGTAGGGTTCATTGCGTGAGGTTCAATGAGATATCATCGACGGCATCGAAATTAGATCGACAAAAGATATCTAAAACGAGTGAATTACCTCTCATTGTAAGAAATAAATCTTTTATTGGACGTTCAAAAAAGAAAAAATTAGATCCTCAGAAGAGATCAGCACTTCTGAAAAGAATTACTTCCATGAAGAAACGAGAAAAACTTATTGAGAATTCATACACTGAGAATAGTCAGAGGTTTACTGATGTTGTTGAAGTTGCTGTTTTAGATGACTATAAAAGGAATGCTGTTCGAAAGAAAGCATGTCGACTTGTCTCGGCTATTGCTAGAGCTGGTTTGTTCTCTAAATTCATAGCCCAAGGAGCCGTTGGAAATGTTGCTTTTTTAAACGCCAGTCAGAGCGGTGCGCAGTCGCAATCATTTTGGGGAATCGACAGAAGATCAAGTGACGCATCACAGACTCAGGATGTCGCTTTGCCAACAGCTACTGACTTATCTCATCTACCAATCAATTTAAAGGCAACGTTTTGTGACTTAGCATCTGCTACATTACGAAAGTTTTTATATCCAAGATCACTGTTATGGTTGCAACGTCGAGAGACAAAAAAGCTTTTGGAACATGGAAGGGATGTCTGTCCAGAAATGACTGTTGAGCTTCTCCGAAAGCAACCAATGTTTAAAAAGTGGCCTCAAAACATTCTTGAAGATGTCATTAGGGTACTTGAGCTTAGCAGTT
Source organism: Flectonema sp. DT1601 (assembly GCA_964019425.1). Classification (NCBI taxonomy): domain Eukaryota; phylum Euglenozoa; class Diplonemea; order Diplonemida; family Diplonemidae; genus Flectonema; species Flectonema sp. DT1601. The sequence continues at coordinate 108,680 of OZ025854.1, read as the reverse complement.
ATGAGGCGGGTCAATTTATCATACATGAAGATGAGGCTAGTGGTTCTGGAATCTTTTTTATAATGTGTGGAAATGTTAAAGTTGTAAAAAAAAGAAGTTGGCAAGTAAAATCGATTAGCGACGATAACACAGCTACTCTAGCAACACTCGGACCTGTTGTTTGTGTTGGTGAATTTTCATTCTTGACGGAAGAGCCGAGGATGGCTTCAATAAAAGCAGTCACGAGAGTTCATTGTCTTGTTTTGAGAAAACAAGATTTCGCTACTTTTGTAAAATACCTGCCTGAGCACACCTTCAGTCAAATCATTGAAACAGCTTTTGAAACTCGAAATAAAAATATGCATCTCGCCCATCCAATCACAGAAAACCATCTCAACACTTGTTCTATTTTCCGACCATGCCCTTCCGCAATGCTTAAGCAACTGATAAGTAAGCTATTTCCGTGTGCAATGCCAAAAGATGCAACCGTCTGCAAACTCGGTGAACCAGCTGACAGAATGTTCTTCTTACGAAATGGAAGTTGCGGTGTATTTAGAAATATAAAAGGAAAAGAAATTCACGTCATTACAATAAAATCAAAAGATGTTCTGTGTGATGTGCCTGTACTACACGGAGGAACGTACCCAGACACTTATAAAACATTGAAAACATGTGATTTTTGGGTTTTAACAAAGACAAGTTTCGATCAAGTACTGCAATCAAACTTATCAGTCGTTCACTTAATGATGAGGGAAGCGAGAGAGTTGAGGCAACATCAGTTGTCAAGACAGAGGAATTTATATAAACGGAGTGTTGCTTTTATTCCTTTGTTGAAAAATTTATGTTCGGAATCTCAGATAAAAGAACTTGTTAAAGAATTTTCAGCGAGAGTCTACAAACCGCTTTCGGTGATAATTTCACCAGCGAATTGCGCTGATCGAATAATAATCTTATACAACGGTCATATTAAAATTCAAACGAGTAAAAAAACCTGGGTAACATGGAATGTCGGAGAATGCGTTGGCTATTCTTGTGTCGTTCCTCACAGATGGGCATACAAAGCAATTGCTTTGGATATTGTTGAATGTGTTGAACTGCCTAGACAGGTTTTCGAAATTTTTTTAAAAAAACACGACGTCTATCAGAAATTAGTTGCCTGGGTTAAAAGATTGATGTTTCCGAACGCCTTCGATCCAGAAACCACTTCGTATGTTCACAACCTTGTCGATAGGACTATGGTTCCCTTGTATCCTATATCTGACTCCTCAACTGTTAATATGGCAGAAGAAGGTTTCCTAATGAAACATCTCCACTACCTCGAAACTATTAAATCGTCAACACCTGATCGCCAACAGTTTCAAAGAAGGACTGCTGATTGGAAAAGAGTCACAAACTACCTTTGGTTGCCATCACTAAATGGAAATTCTTCTGGTGATGGTGACGATAAAAATGTACTTGAAAAATTAAAACGAGTTGGATCGGTGAGGAAGAAAGGAACTGCCTGAGCTGTTGCTGTTATTTATTTCATTTGTTTTTTTCGTTACGGAAGATTGTACTCCTTCCTAGCTTTACTTATTGATGAGTTCTTAATCTCTGCAATTCCTGTTTTACAACAGTGAGTCATCATGTGAGATGAGGAATCCTCTTTTCTGAATCGGTATTTACCCTTTTTTGTTTGTTTTTTTTTGAAATTATTTATTATTGTCATCAGCTTTCAGTAATGCTGTTCTGTGATCATATAAAATATACATATGTGAAGGCTTTTTGTTTTGTTTTATCGTATCTTGAATGGTTTTTAAGAAACACGTCAGAGTAGTTCAAACTATTTTCCTTCCTGAGGAGTGTTGTACCTGATTGCGCACAAAAAACAATACCACAGTACAGATCCTTTTTTATAATGGAGATCTGCACATGTCGGAAACCTTTTTTTTCTTTATTTTAATTCTCTCGATCAGCACGCTGGTTTTGTTTCTTCTTCCTTCCTTTCTTTTTTTTGCTTCGTTTGATTTTCTTTTCTTCCAAATATTGCATCCTTTTTTTTTTTTGATTGAAAGGAAATATAAGACAATTCAAGATTTTTATATTTATGGTTTGAAAATCCTTCTTTAGACCAAGCGTATGGTAAAAACAGAGATACCCTCTTTTATGGTAAATCCAATTACTGTGATGATGAAATGTGTGAGTTTTGTTTGTTTACTTTATCAAAGATAATGTTTTCGTCGTTTGATGTTATGAAATAATCCATTTAAATGAAAAGTAAAACTAATTGGCAGTTTTTATTTTCTCTTTTTTTTTTTTTTTTTTTTTTTTTTTTTTCCCCTTATCGTAATCTCAGAAAAGTGATTTAACTAAAAAAAAAAAAAAAAAAAAATGAGAAGCATCCTGATAGCTGCTATGACAACATTCACTTTTGCTGTTCCAACCTCCGTATCACCTAGTTCGATGACGACATGCTCGACGGATACTCACTGCAGACTATTTGATGAAAAAACCGCAACTTGCGACACGACGACATACAAATGCAAATCATCAACAGCAGCTGTTGACAAGTGTACTTACTTTTCAGGAAGTAATAATATATATCCACAATGCAGTTCTACAGGGGGATCTGTGACGGCTGAAATTGTTTCTTTATATTACACGTTAAGCAACAATAATGCTGATTGCACAAAAGTAAATATGTTCACAGCTCCTTATGATGTAATTATAAAAAGAGCAATGGGAGAAACGACTATGGCGGCAACAACTGCGGCAATAACTCACCTGTGTTATGACAATATCGTTAGAACTGCTGTGAGAAGTAGTGTAAGAATAGCTGACATTCTTTCAGCGAGTGATGTGGTTGTGAATGTTGGTAAATTAATAAATGATTTACTTCAGAGTGAGCCATCAACTTCGATCGTAAAAAACGTTGGAACAGTAGACTACAACCAGATGGGATCTCGTGAATCATTCGAGAATCTGTGTGAAAAATCTATCGGAGTCAAGACAGCAATCCCATTCAGTGAAACACCAGCATCAGGTGTGGTTGGGAATAGAGGCTGTGCTGCTATTGAATGCCTTCCAGGATACGTATTGCAAAGTAACATTGTAAACACACAATGCTTACCTTTGACTGGAACATATGAAATTAGAATTGCGTTGGACATCACTGGAGAGATGGTCGACATCGCTTCTATAACAGAAATCCTTTCCAACACTATCTCGTTAGCTCTCGGAACTAACACAACAAGTTGTGCTAATATCTGTAGTGTAAACGGATGTCTCACTTGTGCTGATGCAAGATTACTCTCCCGATCAGATATTGTTTTAGCAGACATCAAACACACATTAACATTCATTGATGTTACCACAAAGAGTTTAGACAGAGCTCGAAACGATGTTAATATTTCTCTGACTAACTTCTTTAGTACAGAAGGTAGTGTTCCGACTGGTTTAAAAATTGTATTCAACGGAAATGTTGTTGTTTACGTACCACTAACTAGTGAAGACGATCTTCCAGATGGAGCAATCGCGGGTATTGTAGTCGGGTGTTTAGCATTCGTGGTACTGTCCGTCACGATTGTTTATTTCTTTTGCTACAACACGGGAGCTGTTGCCGACACTATTGACGAAGCTGAGAAAACTAACCCAGATCAACAGTAACGGTGACTTTTTTTTTGTTTATTAACCCAACTTGATCTTACCTTGTACCTGCTATTTTTAAATTTTTTGTACCGACGTAGTCGGAGAAGAAACTGTTCAGATTGAAAGCCGACATAATTTCTTATGGTTATGATTTATGTTCCCTCGTGCGACAGGATTTTTGTCCGCGTTTCAACGAAATATAAGGCTAATCTGAATGGTTTTTTTTTTTCTTTTTCCTCAAGATTAAATGAATATTATTGTTGTTTTTTAAAAAAGGACGAGGCGCAATTTAAAAAAAAAGAAAGGAAAAAAAAAAATGACAATATGAAATAATTCATCAGAAAAAAAAAAAAAAAAAAATTCATCAAAAAAAAATAAAAAAACAACAATGGATGATGGGAAATCATTTGAAGAAGCTGGAGAACTTTTGAATAGAATGAACAATGAGAGCAGAGTTTTAAGCGAAGTCATGTCTCAAACAAGAAAACACGTAACTTCAGACGACACATTGAGAGAAAGACTAACAACCTCCATCGCAAAAGTAAAAGACTTGGGTGAGTCATCGAAAGGTATATCAGGAAAATTGAAAGTAGACCATCAAAGTTTAATAGATTTGATTAGCCTTGCAAGACAACAAAGAAAAGATCATTTAGTTGAAAAACGAAAACTTCAAATGACGTTAGTAGACGCAGAAAGAAAAGTTTCAAACAGCGAATCTAAACTCTCTGAACTCAGAGAACAACTTTTAAATTTAGAAGAATCAATTCCAGATATCGAACAACAAAATGATGAATCAGATAATGAAATCATCCCTCGATTAAAATCAGAAATAACTACACTAGAAAAAAAATTAATTATATCTCAAGCGAATAACAAGGACATGACAATTATCAACTCAGAATTACAAATAAAAGAAAGACAAGTAGCTGAGCTAAGAGAACAGTTAGCGTTATCAACTACTGAATCAGAACAAAAAGACGAAACAATTGAAGAATTACAACAAAAGAATAACAATTTAGAAAATGAACTCGTTCGATTCGACCATACAGATGTTGACCGAGGTGATGGTGGAAGCACAATAATGAGTGAAAGCACCCGAATCAGACCTGTATCTGGACCTCCTCGTCTTGAAAGAAAAACTTCAGCTCTACCGAGATCTCGCACCTCAATAGACGAGGGCTCAGTTGGTTTCACTCAACAAGTTCTCCCTCCTCTGCCTACAAGGAAGCTTAACCTTCAAAAATCAAAACAAAAACCTTCTCCTCTCAACGACATTCCCCCAGCGGTTCAAATTTCAGTCGCTGCGATACTGATGATAACTGGATTCGCTGCGGGAAGATTGACTAAAAAATAAATAAATAAAAACATAAGCACCCTTGACGGATAGAAAAAATTGCTCGAGTGGGAATCGATCTTGTCATTCGTTTTCAAAACCTGACTGAAATTACGATTGTCACTCAAACTATCTCATCTTCTTGAATGCATTCAGCTCTACACAGATGAGGTATACCTGGAGTGAGTTACTTCCTCAAGCTGAAGAGACAAGACTGCTGCCTTATGGCGGTTTCATATTTTTATATGCCGTGTCACTTCTAAGTGACATGAGGGGGGGAAAAAAAAAAATCTTCGGAAGCAGGTTAAAAAAAAAAGAGAAGGAAAAGGAGGCGTTTTGTGCCCCGTGATCTTCATATTCTTTTTTTTTTTTTTTTTTTTTTTTTTTTTTTTCCTTACAGCAAATAAATTTGCTATGCCTGAAATATAAAGAATATCGAGTTTTTCAGTGTTGTTAGCTGAGGTTTTTTTTTTTTTTTTGCACCTAAAAAAAACAGGGCGCAAGAAAGTAATTAACTTTTTCCTAAGCATGAGTGAAAAAACTCAACTTCACAAAGTCCAACAAGAAACATGTGTTGTCAGGATGGAAGGAGGAAAATATAAATAAATGTAATCGTTATGTTTCCATCGTTGTGTAGGAGATCAAGTACCTCCTTCTTTTTTTTTTTTTTTTTTCTGTTTAATTATACGACAGTGATTATATTCAAGTTCTCAGTTCTCTCTTTTTGAGAGATTTTAAAAAAAAAAAAAAAAAAAATGATAAATGCCACCACTATTATCGATACCAATTGTTGATTTTCTTATATTGCATCCAGGTTTGGCTGAACCTTATTTTCGTTTTAGCCAGTTTCAAGTTGCTTTCCATTTAATATTAGTATCAAGTTACCCAACCAAATCGGATGTGTGTTGCATGTAAGAAAAAAAAAATAAATTTAAAAAAAAAAAAAAAAAAATCAATGCTTTTTCCATCAATGAAATTTTAAAAAAAAAAAAAAAAGAAGAATTGAGTTGAGTTGCTTAACTGAAGAATAATGAAAACTTTAAAAAAAAAAAAAAAAAAAAAAAAACTTTTTAACAACGAGAAGAAATAATAACGAAGGAATTTAAAAAAAAAAATAAATAAATAAAAATAAAAAGTAAGTAGCGAATGCTATGATGTTGCTTATAAAGTAATTCTTTTTATTATTGAAACATTCCCAAAGAATGAAGACTGCTAACAATTTCACAAAAAAAAAAAAAAAAAAAAAAAAAAAGGAAAACACAAAAGGCCCAGGTTTGTTTTTGTCTGTCCGACTTGAGATGAGGCTGAATGACAATTTATTATACTAATTGACAACACCCACACAGGGAGAGAGAGAGAAATAAATAAAAAAAAATACCCAGTAGCGGGATAGATCTTCCACAGTTCACTTGTGTCGTTAGCAGATGCGTTCCATTATAGTAATTATGTTCTCCCCTCAGATAGAAAAACAACAGATCCAGAAGGGGAGGAAAGGGAGGTATCGTGAGGGGGGAGGGAAAGATGTCCAAGGGGATCTTAAGAGTTATAAAAGACTTCTTCAAGAGAGAAAAACAAGAAGTGCAAGACTTCGGAACAAAGAGATCTCAAATAGCAGGAGCAGATAATATGAAAACCTCAGCAGACGACGTCAAAAAATCACAAGTCAGACCTCAGATAACAACACTACGGAAGGCAATGAATCAGTTGGCTGAGAGAGAAGCTGAAAATAATAAACTGTCGGAAACGACTGTTGATGAAAATATAGTTGAAAAGCTTCCACCAGGACTTGTTAGCAGAAACAACAGCAACAACAGCAACAACAGAGACACAAAAAGCAATATCGAAACACATTGCAATTTCGCTAGTGTTAGTAACTACAGCGATTTTAAGAGAAAGATCTCAGACCGCACAATGCACCGTGCAACGTCATCGTTACTACCCGAATCGCCATCAATGCTATGGGAGTCACCTGCAATTATGGTTGCATGTGAAGGACTGCCTCAGGGACTTTCTTTTGGAGAAGTCTGGGATCTCGGTCAAAGATCACCAGCAGGGAGTCTCGATGCTGAAATATGCTACTCATCGTCGTCAAGTCACAGCACATCATATGACGATAATTCATCACTCGCTATTACTAACTTTTTTTCAAATTAGTCAGAATGCTCTAATCTTGTTTATTTGTATAATTAGTTTTGTTGTGTATCCCTCATAGTATTTATTATTATTATTATTATTTTTTTTTTTTCTTTGCGAAACGCTTAAACTATGCTTCCTTTTATTATTATGATTTTTTGTACTGTGGTTTCGCACAAACTAAAAGTATCGAGTATTAAAAAAAAAAAAAAAAAAAAAAAAATGAAGTTTTTGATTTGATTTTCTTTTTTTTATATAATATTTCCTCGTACTTTGACGAATTTTTTTATTTTAAAATTTGTTTCTACAACTGTTGAGAGCTGATCAATGTTTGGGGGTGGGGGTTGTTAAAGACCACACCCCCCCCATCTAGCCTGTATTAACATTTTAGTCACTTGTGTCATGAGTTTTTTTTAATTTTATTATTGAGTTCTGATACAATAATATTCGTATGAACCTAATCAAAGTCTTCCTCCCGTCTAATCGCAGAGAATGTTGGTGCATACCTACACTAACATTACCTTTAGTCACTGTATCTCAGAACTAATGTTAAATTATCGTTATGTTGTTTTTATGATACAATACATTTGTATTTTACGTACAAACTCGAACAGTTAACCCCCTTCCATATTAATGTATTGGTTGGTTAATTATATTTTTGATGTAATGAGTTTCTAAGAGGAAACTATTCAAATATTGATATACGTCGATATTAATATAGTTTTTATTTTTATTTTTATTTTTTTTTTTTTGTTATTTTTTTTTTTACTGTCAGTGCGTGTTGGATTGATAATTCTTATTGTTACTTTCTACTTTCTTTTTTTTTTTCGGTTGTTTATGTGAGTATTCCCGTTTGTTAGGAATTTGTTACCTGAATGATAGCTTTTTTTTCCCCTATCATTTTTGTGACGTCCTTTTGTGTTCCTTCTCATTTCCTCGTATGGTTGATATTTATGTTGTACGGTTGGTGATGATTATTATCAGATTTTTTATGTCTGTTCACCAACTTCGATTTAAGAGACTTCCATGGCTTTTCCGATTCCAGCGACAAACGGGCTTCGGCTCGTGACCCCTCGTTTGGAGACACCAGTCAGGTGGGGAGTTTGGCTGGGGCGGCACATCTGTTACACATTAACGCAGGTGCCCTAAGGTAGGCTCAGTGAGAACAGAAATCTCACGTAGAGTATAAGGGCAGGTGTCCTAAGGTTAGATAGAACTTGTTGTTGTGTTAAATACGACGACAAACATCATCTCATGTGTGATTTCGTTGCGAAAAATCTCACCACTTATCAAAAAAAAAAAAAAAAACTGAACCCACAAAGTGTTTTATAGAACAGCAGAACAAAATTGTTATATACAAACATTTCTTTTTTTATTTTTCTTTAAATATTTTTGATTTAGTGCACTGTCTTATAATAAACAACATATTCAACTGTTTTGCAATGGAAGGTGGAATTTCCCGTATTCTTTGGTTTAGGTAGTCATTTGTTCCAGGTTATTCTACGTCTCTTATCGTCTGTGAGAGTCTCACGGTTGCTGGTAGCGATATAACTGTTACCCCTGTTGAGGTTAAAAAAAAAAAAAGAAACGGTAATTCCTCTAACCTTGGCGGCAAAATTTTCGAGTGTTCTTTTGAGAAAAAAAAAAAAAATTGAAATCAAAAAATTAGTCTCTTCCGACCTTTCTTAACCTGATTTTTTTTTTGTTTTTTTGTTTCTTTTTACAGATCAGTTAAGTTATCTTTTTTCAAAAAACCTTTTTGTACAAGTTCCCTTTCTCTAGAGTGCTTAAGTATCCAGCAAACTTGCGACTTGGAATTAGTTCATAAGAAGGGAGAAGAAAACTAACCGAATTCTTTTCTTGTTCTGTGTTTTTTTTTTTTTTTTTTAAATTTATCTTTTTCTTTTAAGCAAAGGAAGGTTTTTTGTTTCGCAATATAAGGGGGGGGGGGGGATTCATTCTCTGTTATAAAGGTGTCATTATCAATATTACAGGAATAAATCCTTGTCGTCTTGTAGTCAGGAACTTCAGGACGGAGTATACTCATTCAGCCTCAACTGATATCACCACTATTAGTAAACAGGGGGGGGGGGGGGGGGGGGGGGGGGGGGGGGGGGGGGGGGGGGGGGGGGGGGGGGGGGGGGGGGTTGCGCTTGGCGTCCTCAAGCCGCTAAGAGTCTCACCTGTCTGACACTTGAGCAGTACTAAAAAATTGGAGAATCTTAGGCCAAAATCCCTTTTTGAAAATACACTGCTAAGAACTCTCCTTGTTTCTTCTCTAACCGATCTTTCCCTTCTATTGCTGTTTAAGGTAAGCACACCAAGTACTCTGATTTAATTATTAAAACAAGTGAGTCTCTTTCTACTTTCGGAATCATATCAAAGGTTCGCTGGTCACTCATCAACATGAAGCGAATTACGCCACGGCACGGAAGGACCACACGGCGTCTAGGGTAGGGGAGGAGGGAGTGGAGATGGACTGTGAATCTTAAAAATATAGTCGGAATACTTCTTTGATTCTTTTTTACTTTTTTTCATCTATCTTTTGACAAGTCTGTCTTTAGAGTGCCGCCCATTTTTAAGTCGCGAGCCATTCTGTTGTCTTTTAGCATACCTCCTCTGCAGCCAGTTGCCGCTTACACCGTTTTTTATTTATTTGTTCTTAGTGCGAGGGACGTTAGTTTTTCTACTTTTACCCAATGGACCCTCCAGATCAATTGGAGAGGGCACTGTCTATGTCGCACCCGTTGTTCGATTTTTGTGGAACAAAAAAAATGAATAGTAGTGTTTTTTTTTTTTTTTTTTTTTTTGAATTTGGATTCATTTTGCTTAACAAGATACGATGAATGGGAATGTTGGGGCAGCACAATCAGAACTGCGGAAAAAAAGAGACAACTAACGTCTTGATGCTTTCAACTCGGAGAAACCTGGTTGATCCTGCCAGTAGTCATCAAATGCTTGTTTCAAGGATTAACGTAAGCCTCCTTTAGCTTTGTCGGTGCAAAACAAAAGTATCAACAAGTGTTGTATTCCTGTTTTTCTGAATAGTTCGTAAGTTAAAATTAATTCTTTTTTTTTACACGATCATCTATTTGTTTGTATTCTCAATCTCCCAGTAGTGTGAACTCTCTCCTCGCAGACTATTAGGGATGTTGTTCTCACAACAACTTTGATAGTCTTTGAATGACTTTACAGTAATCCCACTCTTCGCTGATGAGGAGCTGGATAAGAGTTATTGTCCTTAAAAGTAAGAGGTAAGCGTCAGGTAACAACAAGGTCGTTTTTTATTTTATCATATTGTTATATTGGTATTGTTTATTCGTTTTTTTTTTATTTTAATTCGTTCATTTTTTTTATTTATTTATTTATTTGTTTTTTAAGTTCGAATAGTTAGTATAGCTATGGTTAAGGTGGAGCTCTTCAGCTGAAGTTTTAATACCTTTCTAATTTTTTTTTTGTACCTACAAACCCATTGTTCGGTAGAAAGAGAATTGTGGCAGCGTAACTAACCTATTCCTTTATTAGGATTTTGTACCTGGTTGCGCGCAAACAAAATAAAAGTGTGAGTGAGTAAGTAAAAAAGTGAAGTTTGCCGATTCTTTTTTCATAAAATTAAATTACATATCTTGTAGCTCTAGATTGGGTCCTCTGTTGGTGAGTTACCTCCCTTCAGGACTCTGTGCTGTGACTACGCAAGGCAATCCCTACTTCGAATAGGAAGTAAGCTTGAATTCAAAAGCTTTCTCTTTTTTTTAAAGCACTCTGTTTTCGTTTGTTATTTTCATTTACCCTTATCAGTTCTAATCCTTTTTTTTAATTATTATTGTTAACCGCCTGCAACCTTAGCACTCAGTTAGCAATTTTTTTTTTTTTTTTTTTTTTTTTTTAAATTTTTTAATCTCTCAGAGCTTCAGGTTGAAAGTCTCTTTCTGAGAATTGAAAATACCGATAATCTTAACCTTCTTATGAACGGGGATAAATAAAAAAAAAAAAAAAAAAAAGGTCCACCCCCGGGCTACACCCTCCCACCATCATGATATGCACACAGAACGTTCGTTCAAAAGGTTTTAGTCGATGTTGTCAAATCGAAATAATAACTCAATGGTGAACAGTTTGTACTTCTCACAGGACATACCTTCTAAACACTACAGCAACGTCTCGGTCACTCCTATTGGAGTCCCGTTCTTCTTTAGTCACCTTTGCCCAATGCAAAGGTTTTTTCCCTTTTTTTTTTTGGTTTTTTTTTTTTAAAATGTTAAGTAACTTTATAGTTATTTTTCGAAATACCACCACCTCCACTATTTACACCTCGTTTTTTTTTTTTTTTTTTTTTATATTATGGCTGAGAGTCGAGTTTACTGTAATGAATTCCATTTTAAGTTATTATTTTTTTTATTTCATTCAGAAATAGTTGAGTGACGTAACCTTTCAAATGATCGATGTGGGAGGAGGAGATATAAGTAATCCTGAGGTCCAATCACTTAGACGAGAGGTGAGTGAATTGAAGAAACTGGTAACATTATTAGTGGGAAATAAGGAAGAGCAATCATCGGAAAGAAACTCGTCAGGTGTCTCACTTTGGACTGAAGATGACGATGTTAGTATTTCATCATCTTTTAATAAGTTGGAAGGAATTTCCCTGCCATCCACGGTCAACGATAGAGACCTAGATAATGTGTACTCTGAGTTCGGAATAATGTCTCCACAGCGACCTGAGATCCTCCAACAAGAACTTCCATATTCCCCTTTGTGTCCAAATAACATCGTTGGATTGGTTGAATGCAGTGTTAGTTTTAGTAGAAAAGTATTAAACATGTATGGTAAGAATATGGGTGACGATATTGATCACATATTACGACAAGCATTAGGTCGAGGTGATTGCCGAATTGAAGAAATTGACATCGGAAAAAATAAATTAACTGAAACATCAGACTTGTCAGGTCTATCAGCATTCAGTTCGAATGAACTTATACACACATTACGAGCAAATGGTAATCCTGAGATCAACCTTGAATCTCTGCTACACTCTTTACCAGTAAATCTTAAAACACTTGAGTTAGGTGACTGTGGGTTAACGGAAACATCCATTGCAGCAATATGTGATTTCCTTCCTAATTATCCAAAACTAACAAGTTTATCCATCTACGCTAATCCATTAATAGGTGACGGAGGGGCTTCGTATCTTGCGCAAGCCGTGGCAAGGGGGCATCACTTTGTATGTTTTTTTCCAAATGCTCACCCTGAAGCTGAAACTGTTGGCTGTTGTGTCTGGTGGCAAATCCCGTCTGTGCTGTTCCTGCCGCTGAAGCTCTTGCTCATCCTTCTGTCGATTTAGTGCCGGCTGCTGTTGTTCGAGTAGCGCCGTCAACTCTTGCGTCTTTGCCTGCTCGAGTACTGCCTGTTTCTGTTCCTAAGATGTGATAACATTACTTCCTTTGGCCTCGTCGCAATTCCCCCTGACTGCCAGGTGCGCCCCTCCGCGGGATCCACCCCCCTCTTGTCCATGTTGGGAAGCGAGTCCGCTTACCGTGTTGGAGGTAGGTTGCGAGGGGGATCGGTTACGTTACGCATGGGTAAATACATGTTCGATTTTGTACTTGAAATAAGTACGGGGGGATTTAATATGATACGAATGGGTTACTGATCGATCTCTCCCCGCCAGGCCTTGTCCTGAGTGACAAGAACTTCTTTGAGAGTGTCGTACTATTCTTTGTAGACTTCTTTGACCTCTTTCAGTATTGAGTTTGTAGTGGTCTTTTGTTTGTCTGATCAACACAACAACAACAACAACAACAACAACAACAACAACAACAACAACAACAACAACAACAACAACAACAACAACAACAACAACAACAACAACAACAACAACAACAACAACAACAACAACAACAACAACAACAACAACAACAACAACAACAACAACAAACAGGACCACCTTGATCTACAGGAGTGCAGCATCTCAGCTGCTGCACGGAGGTGGTTGCGTTCCGCCAATATAATGGCTAATTTCTAGTCAAAATTACGCAGGTCTCAAGTTTTTATCTAACCGCCTATTACCTCACTAAGGAGGTACTTAGAAGCTTTTCTTCTTTCCTTTTGGTCAGCAAGAATCCGTCAAATACTTTTTAACTTCTTCTTGCAAGACTATTTAAAAGTTTAGAGAGAGGCTTTGTCATAAGCCCTCCTAAAACTTCTGTTGCGACACCTACCACTTAAGGGTGTCAATAACGTCACTTCTTATTTGCTTTTTTTTGGTTTTTTCAGTCTTGGATCCACTCAAACATAAAAGTCGGAATAGAATTCGTCTAAAAAGAAAACATGACTTTTGGAATGCTCTGCCCTTCCCTTTAGGAGATAAAATTGTAATTCTTCTTGTGAGTAGTGTCTTCACTCCTCTCTGTATTGTCACTTCTTACGACTTCTGTGCGTTGTAGTAGTTAGTTATACTTTTTTTTCTCTTTTCACAGAAATAAAATGCACCCACCCGGAATCGAACCGGGACGCCCTCTGTTCTAGACAAAGAGGCTGCTGCCATTACAGTATGGGCGCTTTAAAAAAATTTTTTTTTTGGAGCTGGTTTTCTTAGATGCGGAGGAACAATCAAAAAAGAACAACCGCCTAACAGCGCAAACAGCATCACAGACACACGGGTCGTGGTGCACTCAAAAAAAAAAAAAAAAAAAAAAATCGAAATTTCTTTTTGAAACCTTGTGTTGAAATCCGTACTTTTCGGAATTTGGGTTCTTGGCGTCCTGCATTTTATTTTAAAACAAGTGAGTGAAGCTCACGATGTGAAGTATCAATATTAACTTTATTACTTCTAATCAGCCTTTCTACGCTCTCTTTTCTATCAAAATGGACACTGAGAAAACTCACCTTACCAATGTCGAGAAGCCACAGCAGCAGCCGGTAGTGGGTGTTCCTATGTACCAACCACCACCGCAGCATATCCACCAGCAACAGCCGGGGTATGGACAGCAACAGCCGGGGTATGGGCAGCAGCCGGCGTATGGACAGCAGCCAGCGTATGGACAGCAGCCAGTTATGTACCAACCGCAGCAAACAACTGTTGTTGTTGTTCAAGATCGTGATGACTTTGTACCGGCGTGTTTGGGAACTGCTTGTTGTGGTTTGATTGGACTTTGCTTCTTTGGTTGTATGTGCAACACCCCGACTGGAAGAGTTGGAGCATCCACAGGATGTATCTTCTATGGTGCGATTACTTTCGTAACATACGTTATCTTATTGATCCTGTTTAAGACTGAGAATTGCGATGATTCTGCCTCTGGAGCCATTTGTGAAACGTGGTTTGCACCTTCTCTAACAAGACTTATTGCCAGCATTGTTATCTCTGCTGTGGTCTTCGTTGCTGCTATCGTCTTCCGTATGAAGTTCGTTAAGGAACTTCAGAACCCGGCTCAGCCACAGTACGTCTGATGAGTTTTTTTTTTTTTTTTTTTTAAAACTGTTGTTGTTCTACTCAATTTCCCTTGCTAATTAAATTAATTGACATCAGTTGGAATTCAATACAATAATTAGCATCAATTCGAACTGACTACACTCTGCAGTTATTTAGAAGAATGTTGTCAACGTTAAGAGTGCAGAAGGATATCAAATATTGTAACATCGTTACTGTCAATGTTGAAAACCCAATTCTTCATTTGTGTATTGTTTTTTGGTCTCGATGCTCAGAATGTTTATTGACGTTTTGCCTGATTTGTCTTTTAATTTTTTTTTTTTTTTTTTTTTTTGGTTTCGTTCTTTATCTGGTTCGCTCTTTGAGTAGTATTTTCAAAATCATTTTTTTTCACCCCCTTTTTTTTTTCTTTTCAACAAACTCTTTCAATTTTTTCTTATCGGGAAAAAAAAAAAAAAAAAGGGAGAAAAGGGAGAAAGAAAAAGTGGTGAAAGGATTCTCTCTAGCAATAAAAATAAAATATTTGCAACAATAGAGAAACGGAAGTCTACATCGGTTATACTGATTAGGTCCAGGTCCTCTGCTCCGAGTGCTGCAACGTTGGATTTGGTTTCGTTTATTTCCCCCTTTTTTTTCCCCTTTTTTTTTCTCCTCCTTTTTTTTCTCTTTTTCTCTCTTCCTTACCATAAAGAAAATTTCTAATTCCACTAAAAAATAGTTTCTGAAACGACCTCTGGGTCGGTTATACCCTTTATAACACTGGAGCGAGATTCTCAGCTCCGATGATGAGTTTGGCGATTTCAGAAACTCTGTGGAATTAGGAATTTTTCCCCCAACGATTTTAAATTTTAAATTAGTAGGTCATGTTTTTTTTTTCCCCCTCGTTTTTATATTATTTTCCATTTCTTACCACACAATACTTATAGACCAAAAAAAAAAAAAAAAAAAAAAAACTTCGACTTTTTTTTTTTCAAAAAATACAGGTGAATCCTAGCCCTCACACAGTCTGACAGAATTAGAGATTTCAGTGCACGAACACACAACATTACGTTAGCTAATTGTTTTTTTCTTTTTCCACTTCCCTTCTTCCCTTCCTTCTGTTGCAGTTCAATTTGAATAAATCTGACTGGCAAATGCACATAGGGAGCGGAAGGAGGA
This sequence comes from Flectonema sp. DT1601, assembly GCA_964019425.1. Taxonomy (NCBI): domain Eukaryota; phylum Euglenozoa; class Diplonemea; order Diplonemida; family Diplonemidae; genus Flectonema; species Flectonema sp. DT1601. The sequence goes on along the minus strand of OZ025854.1, from coordinate 93,030 downwards.
AGAAAAAATATATCAAATTAGTTTTCTTTGCTAGATAAATATAAGCATTTTCTCGAATTCTTCTCCACCCTCCCTTCGATTCATAATTAACCCTTTTTTTTTTTTCCAGATCACCGGAACTTGACTTCTCGTTTTTCAATGACACATTAAAGTCTGTGTCATTCTGACAACTTTTGTTTTTCCCTGTAGACGTTTTTTTTTTTTTTTTTTTTTTTTTTTTTTTTTTTTTTTTTTTCCCCTCTCACCCCCCTTTCTTATATCTGTGTTTCTGAAATTGACTTTCACAGGAGGAAGAAAAAAAGGGGGAGAAAAAGAAGAATAAGAAAAAAAAAAAAAAAAATGAACTAATTAATTTGTACCAATTAATTCTATAGAAAAGAACATTGAGAACTAACAAGAGAAGAGAAGAGAAGAGGAAGAAAAAAAAAAAAAAGAAGAAAAAAGAAAACAGCGTCAATAGTGAAGTACTTGTCAGGCATCACGATTATTAACAGCTGTTGTTATTGTTGACGAGCTCAGGTCAGTTTTCTTTATAAGGGACGGTTTCTTGCTTGCTTTTTTTTTATAAATTTTATTTTATTCTTTGAAATTATTGCTATTTTTTTTTTTTTTTTTTTTTTTTTGTTTCAGTCAGACAACAGCATCATGAGAGAATAGAGCGATTAATTTAGTGTTTCGGCAAAGAGTTAGTTATGTCAAAACATGAAGGCACCTTTATTTTTTTAAAATAGTGGGGTGACATTAATCTTTTTATTCTTTCCACTCAAGACAACAACAACAGCAGTCATAGTATAGTTCTGTGTTCACAACAAGAACTAAAGTGAAGTGAGATAATTATTTTTACTGTTTTTTCTCTCCCACAGAGGTGTTGGGATACATAAAGACCTGAAGTCATCAATTAAATGATAGAATCCATCACTGTGAGTAATTCTATATCTCTGGCTGTTGACGATGAGGTAGAACGATATTGGTTAATGGCAACTGGGATTCCATTGGGATTAATGCAAGTTGGTTTTGTATTGTTCGAGCACGGTGCAGTCAGAAAGAAGAACATAATATCAATCTTATTTAAGAACGTAGGAGACTATGCTATCTCAGCATTCGTATGGTGGGGAATAGGGTACCCTTTAGCATACGGTACTGGTAATAGGTTTTTTGGAACATCATATTTTTTTTTAACCGGTGCTTCAAATTTTCAAAAAGCAGAATTCATCCAATCATGTGCATACGTGACGACGTGTGTCACTATAATAAGTGGAGCAGTAACAGAAAGAATATGGCTGTGGGGATACTACATTATAATAATAATCGTGGCAGGGATTATCTACCCCGTAGCAACACATTGGATTAAAGGCGACGGCTGGTTAACATCTCTCGGAGCAAATGGATACCTCGACTCCGCAGGAGGATCTCAAGTCCATTTCGTTGGGGGAACCGTTGCGATACTTGTCGCAAAAGTTCTCGGACCAAGGCGTCACAATGATGTGTTTCCTCCAATTCAGGATCACATATCACAATTACTTGGAACTCTTCTACTTTGGGTGAGTTGGGTCGCTTTCAATATCGGAAGTTCATCTAATTCTCGTATAATAATACTCTCAGGAATAACAACCGTAGTCACCAGTAGCATGGCGGTGATTGTGGAAGTAGCCTATTCAAAAATCAGATATGGACATTGTAATTTACCGTTTCTAAATAGTGTTTTGTTATGTTCTCTGGTAGGAAGTTCATCTTATTGTACTTACGTTAGGCCTCATTTTGGACTTGCTATTGGTCTGATGCATCCATTAGTGTTCAGATTATTTGAGCAATTGCGAATTAAACTAAAAATCGATGATGTAGTCGGAGCGTTTGCTGTTCATTCTGGTGGTGGTGTAGTCGGAACTATTTCAGTCGGGCTTTTCGCTGATCAGCAACTCGTTGCTTCGAATTCATACGGGCTCCTACTCGGAGGAGGTGTAGAGCAACTTCTTATTCAGCTGCTTGGTCTCGTTGTTTTAGCAACTTGGTGTTTATTGGCATTCCTTGTTGCAATTATATTATCAAAAACAAACAATCTCAGAGTATCCTACCACGATGAACTAATTGGTCTCGACATAGCCGAACACGGTATCTTAGAACTGGAAGGAACAGCAAACGAACTTGATAATCAATCAGCCTTGTCATCGAGTGTGGCTTCAGGTAGTGTTCGTAGTACTGAGTGTCCTGTTAGTAGTCAAGTGTGTGGAATAGGAGGAGGTAGAGACTTGGAATTGTCTTCAGTAACTTCTGATGCGTACCCTCCGCGTAAATCTAATTGGTGGGAATGGTCATTTTCAAATAGCAAACGGGAGCATAAAAAAGCATCTCACAAAATTTCAATCAAAGCGGGTTCCAACATTGATATTCATGAAAGCAACGATCCCCAACCAGAACGTCCCGACTACGGGTGGGTTTTATTAGTTCTGTTGGTGATTTTATGTTTTTTTCCTTCTCTCTCTGGGATCATTTCTCCTCAGTCAGTTCCAACAGACATAGAATTAGATTTATCGAAAATAAGAGAATTAACATGGAGATTCAGTTCTTTACTACTGGCGTTATTAATTGTGTTCTCTCGATTGTTATTCGAAGCTGGATCAGTACAAAGGAAGTTCACAAACAGAATATTTATTAGGATTGTTTCATCGCAATCTATAGTAGTGATTTGGTGGTACGCATTGGGGTATTTACAAGCTGCTGGTGTCAGTGGTAATGTCTTGATCGGTTCTGAATCACCGTTGATGCTTTCACATCCAAATCAATATTTGTTTGAATACGCGGTTCTGTTTGTTTGCTGTTCTTACATAACAATAGCTGTTGGAAGTACTGTCGGAGGTATCATAAAATTGAATTTGATTTTTTCATTTTTAACTATGATGATATCATTTCCAATTCCAATACTAATCTACTGGCTAAGATCAAAAGACAGTTGGTTACAACAACTTAACGAGACAGGTTTTATTGATGGAGGTGGGTCATTTGTTCACACCATATCGGGATTCACATCAGTAGTATTATCAATGATAGTAGGGCCTTGCATCGCAACAACATCTGATGGTAGAGAAGTTGATCCATTCTCTCCTGAGGGAAGATATAAACTACAGCCGTCGAATCCTTTCTTAAGCGGTGCTGCTGCTGTACTTGAGATCCCGTTGTTTGCTTCAATCGCATGTTCATTAATTGGAAATCTTCAAACTTCAGCTGATGCCGTTATCTCTTTAACGATCGCTCCTTTAGTTTCAGTCATCTGTCTTATCGTTAGAGGACAAGTCGTGGGATACACAAGTGTTAGAGATTGCGGTTCTGTTATCGTCTGTGCTATTGCAAGTATCAGTAGCTGTGCTGGTGTGACTCACCCTGTCTGGTCTGTTCTGGTTGGAGTTATTTCAGCATTCATCTGTCTTGCAGGAAGACAATTAATAAATAATTTAAGAATAGCTGATGGCTGTAACATATTCGTATGCCATGGTTGTGGAGGTGTTTTTGGAAGTGTCTGCGCAGCCTTAATTTCAGATCAAACTCGAGTTAGAATGACGTATCCAAACAGACCGAATGCAACTGGTGGGCTGTTCTTTTCTGGAAATGTTGAGCAGTTTTTCGTTCAAATGTTGGGAATAATAGTGACAATAAGTTGGACAGTCATGTGGTCATTTTCCTGTTTAAAGTTATCAAGTTGGTTTCTTAATCGCAAGTTAGGAAATGTTGGAATCCAAAGATACAGAATACCTGTTGAGTTAGAAAAGTCTGATCCTCAGAATGACAGTGACGCTCTCTCTGTGAAGGATCTCTCTCGTCTTCGAAAGATAACGAGTTCTCTTTGTAGGATACTTGATATGATCGGACCTCATTCAAAAGGAAAAAATTTAAAAAACTGTTTACAGGCATTCACTAAGTGCTACGCTGACGATTTAGATGAGAACAACTCAAACAACGGAGATGTACTCCTAAAGAAAATATCATCATTCAGAGAAAGTATCGACAGGTATCGTTCTTACATACCCGACAGCTACCTTGATCATAATCTAAGCAAAGCTCTCGATGTTATTCATATCCCTGAAGGTAATGTTGTCGTGTCCTTCACTTGTATTGATGGATCTGATAAACTTTGGTCAGATCACAATAGCGTTACATGTGAGTCAGTAAAACTCTACTTGTCTATATTAAAAAATTTATATAAAAACCACCGTGGATACCTAGTTAAGATCATCGGTGATAGAGCCATGTGCGTATTCCAAGAGGTATGTTTACAACCACTGTATGACCCCATTCTCTTTTTTTTAATATATCAATTATTTTCACCAAAACAGGTAGCAAACTCTGTTCGTTGCTACTGCCAAACCCAGGTCGCATTGTTAGAAGCTACTTGGTCTGACTCTTTATTAAATATGTCTGAAGGAAGAGAAGAAACAATGAATGATGTACTCTTATGGAAAGGATTAAAGATGTCTGTAGGACTCGCTTACGGTAGCGCCGTATTAGAAGTTAACGACTTAACAGGGAAGTGTGACTATCTCGGAAAGACGGCAAACTTAGCAGCGAGGCTGTCGACGGAATCTAAATACGGAGTCACGTTAATATCTCACTCAGTGTGGCAAGAACTTAATCAGATCGACACGACTGAATTTATTATTTCTGAGGTGAGGGGAATCAACCTTCGAGGGATTGGAAAGGTCAGTGCCTACGCTATTTCATATCCTATTCTGGTACAGAGAGTCACTAGACTTCCATTTGACATCGTTCTAACCAACTCAAGGAGAAATAGTTCCGTTGAGTCTGCTCTCAAACATCAAAACAGTTTCGACAGAAAACTTCTAAACTCAAAAAACGGATCCAGAAATGGGACCATTCTCTGTATTCAGCTCCGCGGGTTATCACAAAAATATATGAATGAGACCGCCGACTTCATTACTGAGGCCTGCAACTCTTGTGAAGGAAGTGTTGTTGCGATATGCGGTCAGACTGCCTTATTAGGATTTAACGTTGTTGGTAGCACTCAAGAACACCATGCAGCAGCAGGAAGATGTGCTACAATTACTTATCGAGAAGCATCAAATCAAAAGATTGTACTTTCTATGGCTGTGAGTAGCGGACCCGTTGCTGCAATTCCGTCAACAGGAATGTCGACAAACAAGTTTTTAACAGCCATTGGACCTGTTGTAAATTTATCGTTTACTTTGTCATGTTTTTCGAGTACAATTAGTGCATTTTGTATTGTTTCATCGTCTGAGAAGCCAACTGATACTTGCAGTAGTAGTAGTGGTGGTGGGAGTATTTCTCAAAGTTTGTTGTATACTGATGCGTCCACCAAATCGTATTGTCGTTTATTTAAAATAATAAATTTTTCCAACACTCGATACCAATTGTATCATTTTGACCTTCCGGAGTATGTTCAAAAAAAACCTCCGAATCTCAATTGGAAATCAGACAGTCAATACTACTCAACTGAAGAGTTAATGAAAGAATTCATCGCAGACGGTGACTCTGATCCGATTATAAACTATTTAATGAAAAGGACTCCGGCGACATGTCTTGAGCTTTATCCTGTAGAAGACTTGTCTAACTACGATGGCTGTTCCTGTGTTTCCGATGCCATTAGTGAACTTTAATGATTTTTTATTATTATTGTTTGTGCATATTCATTCCACCACGGCAATTATTTTAATTAAGTTGGTTTGCATACTTTTCTTTTTGTAGTCATGATGAGGTCTCGAGTTGTTCACTTTTTTTCCTCTCTGATGCTCGATATCAGTTTTGATTATTTTTTGTGTTCAGCTGATGAGACCGACCAGCTGTTTCTACGGAGGTCGAAATTATTTTCATCTCTCACATGCCAAAAAAAAAAAAACCATTCAGATTAGCCTTATACTTCGTTGAACGCAGACAAAATCCTGTCGCACGAGGGAACATAAATCATAACCATAAGAAATATCGGCTTTTCAATCTGAATAGTCTCATTCTCCGACTCCGTCGGTACGAAAAAAAAAAAAAAAAAACGAAACATTTTTTTTTTTTTTTTTTTTTCCCCCCGATAGTTCATTTGTGCTCAGCATCTGTTAGTAGTTTGTGCGCTGCTTTTTTGCGTTTTCTGTTTTTTTTTTTTTTTTTTTTTTTTTTTCCTCCTCTCCCCTTATGCTGGATTGCTTGTTTCCACAAGTACCACTTATTATTATTGTTTTTTTTACCTCATATTATACCTGCTGCGAGTGTAGCATTCGCACATTTTAAGAAAAAAATACGTCATTTCGTTATTTATTTTCTTTTTCAGACATCTTGTTAAAAAAAAAAAAAAAAAATGATTCCCCGAAGTAGAGGAAATCTCATTGAAACCATTGGCCGAGCAAAGGCCCAAGGTCCTAAGAGTGATGCAATGACTTCTTTGTTATTAAATAAATACCGTCATTCGATATTTTTAAAAGAAGAAATTGTTCCAATAATGTTCAACAAGATTACTCACTTAGAGAAAAGAGGACATCAAATTGGACGATCTTCATGGAGAGCTGTATTCACTAAGTTATCGGCATGTAAAAATGCAACTGATGAGTTGGTGAAGTTAAGAGAAGTGACAACAAAACAAGGAGTGGTTCAAGATAACTTATGTGATTGCCACGTCTTATTCCACCTTGCAATGGATGACCGTTGGGATGAAGTTTCTAAACTATACCATAAGGAAATGATTTTATTCTTGGTATGTTTTCTTTATAATATGAGGCTTTTTTTTTTTTTTTTTTTTTTTTTCAAGGAAAAAAAAAAAAAAAAACAGAATGAAGAAAGTGCTATGAACCTCAGATTACCATTTACGGCACTAAAACGGGCGGGAGAACGTGAAAAGGCAGCTCGATATTGGGATAGCTGTGCGGGTAATCACCTTCAAATAATAGCACCAAGACTAACAGTGTGTGACAGTGTTGATGAGGCTAAAGAACTTTTGAAAAGTGAGAGAAATTTGCAATTTGCTAATGACGGAAAAACGATATCAGCGCTGATGGGGATGACATTGAAAAACAACGATTGGGAGAAGGGAATCATAGAATGCATTTCAGTAATGGAAAACTTTAAAAAAGAAGGTGGGCTGGTTACCAGTTGGCACTGGGACATACTCGCGAGATGGTACGCTCGTCTTGATCGACATCATCTCTGCAGACATCTACTTGACAACCACTGCAGCACTCCTGAAGTACTCAAAAACTTACTGAAGGGGTGTGCTGAAGCAGGGACAGGTTTGTTTTTTTTATTCATATCTAAAAGCAAAATTTTGGTTTTTTAAAAAAAAAAAAAAAAAAAACAGAGAAATCCACTACCTTAGCCCACGCAATGTTTAACAACTACCTCGACAAGGGAAGCAGACTGACTCATCCAATCACAGCTGATCATTTAATTTATTTACAACGATGTCATTTAAAAATTAACGATGCCGATGGTGTCTTTTCTTGCATGCAGATGTGTGAGAAATACGAAATCAACCCTCCATCATGGATGTTAAGACAGCAATATGACTCTGATAGTTCGAAGGTATCAGATGATGATATCGAAAAGATAATAAAAGGTCTTAGTCATCAATACCCAGACAAAGCCTGGAATATTTGGAAATCAATTCAATCACCAACTGTGAGACAACACATGACGGCTTTATCTGTATTGTCTCAGCAGTGTGTTGATCTTAGGGGGTGTGGTGCAAAACCAACCGACAGTTTAATAAAAAAACTTGTCTGCGATGCGTATGATGTTTTTGGAAAAGCAAATCGAATTAGTCAGCCGCGCAGAAGTACTTCAAACCTTGTTCATTCTTTTATGAAGTTCTTAGTAGTAGCAGGTGATGAGTCTGCTGTCTATCGAGTGTATAATAAATACCAACCCAGAGCACCTGACGTACTCGATACTCTCAATCGTTTAAAGTACCAACAAGGAAGTCATATTCTGGGTGTTGACAAATACCGAAAATGGACCATTCCAACGATAGATGACAATCGTAGAAGGAAGTTTGTTCCGTAACCGCTGTTGTATTCTTTTGTTTTTGTTTTATCGTTAGATACTCTAGTCAGCTTGCTCCGTTTTCCAACATTGCAGCTTCAAATCGATTCGAATTTATATTTTTAATATATTTTTTTTTTTTTTGAGATTTTGTAGTTCGTTTCTCTTACTTTTTTTTATATATTTTCATTTCAGGCTCAACCACCTCTTCTGAATACGATGTGTACATAATATGGATGGGGAAATTTCAACGAGTAGATGTTTTGATAATTTGCGGTTTGAACTTAGCATATCTCATCATAGCTATTCCGTGTGGAGTGTTCTTGAGGGAATCATGTGAGAGTCTTGATGATCGATGGAGAGAAGCTGCGACAGTTGGGATGGTTGATTTGGTTTATAATCAAGTTGAACAGCGTTTGTTGTTAGTTAATAGTTTGCTGTCTCAAAATACTTCGATTGTCTCGAGTGAGTTCTCGATTACGAATACGGCTGTTGACGTGGAATCAATATTCTCGTTCTCAGCTGCTGGTGGTGTCTTCGTTCATTTTTATAAATTACTTCCTCCTTCGAGTAATAAATATTTGAGATGTTTGTTGTTGGATTCAACAAGTCGAGTCATCGAAACAAATTCCGACTTCAGCATCTCAGAAAGTCAAAAGACACATCACAAAACTATAAACAGCGCCATGTCAATATTTCATATTTCATGTAGTGATGATTTCAAAAATTCTGAAGAAATGAGTAGTATTCAAGCAATAGTAGTGGTATGGATTTTGATTCCACTCCTCTCAGTGATTGTTGTTGTGGGTTTCATGGTGAGAGTGTACATCACTAACCAGATATCAAAAGCTGAAAAATATCTCGTTGAAAAATCAAATGTCAGGGATTGGGAACTCAACACTTCTGTGGCTGACTTTTCAAGTCTGTTCTCTACTATTTCATACGCTGTTAGTGTCATGAATGAATATGCATCATTCTTACCAAGTGTGACCGTGTCAAAGTCAGAGGCAGCTCAACAAAATCAAGACATGCTAACGTGTTCAAGAGAAGACACTGGATTGGGACTCAGTAAGAAGAATTCAAGAATAACATTCGATAGGAATAGTTCTATCTCAATCATATCGAGTAGACGAGGTACTCTTGATCTCGACTACGTTAGAGATCTTACAGACGTTGGGACACTTGCTAAAGTAACTGCACAGATTTTGTGTATAAAATTTGAATTCAGCCAACAACTTCTCGACGGATTACAACAACTCGGAAACGCAATGCTTCCGAGTGTACTTCCCGTAATGAATGACATCCTCGAGATTATCGCATCACACATTGCTAAGACTAACGGAACAGTCATTGGTGCAACAGGTGAGCTTCTTTATGCTTATTGGCCAACTCCTCACGACACTGAAATCATAAATAATTGCTCATCTGGAATGTTGGAAGCTCTCAAGAGAAACAGTGATGATCACGTTGTTAATAATTACACTCCGATTCATGCTTCTGGTGGGGTTGCTCTAGGTCCTAGTTTGTTTGGTGCGACAGGAGTTCAAGGACTGAAAACATATTCAGTCATAGGATCTGTGACTCAAGGAGCTTATCTTGGAGCGTGTCTTGCTCAGCAATGCAAACTTCTATTAACGTTTACGAAAAGTACGATTCTCGAACACCGGATGGAAGAATACCTTCCAATCGAAGTCATCCATTGTGCCAATGAAGAAATTGCTTATTATCGTTCCATTGGAAGTGACGACACTGACGAGTCAATCACATCATTCCGTTCAGCATTCTCTCATTACTTAAATGGTTATTATGGAGATGCCTGTGATGAACTTGACCATTATAGAATGATATTACAAGAAATACACCAAGAAGTAGCAAAAGAGCAGCATATTAATTTACGTGAAGAACCGATTGACTTGATTGCCATGAGGCTTCAAGATAATCTTAAAAAATTAAAAGAATTCACTGTTGCTAATGGAACGCCTTTGGGTGAACTGGTGCCTGCGAATATTCAGGTAATCTATCCTAGAGTACTAACACAAGAGTGTCAAGGAGGTTCTGATAATGTTTCTGACGATGGAAGTAATTTGAGTATGTCAACAAGTCTTTCAACGAGACACATTGTACAAAAGTTAAAACTTGCAAAGAGGGAAATTTCAATGAGGAAATCAATGCACAGACGATTATCAAAAGCGATTTCATTCTCAACAAGTGACTCAAAGAATACCGGAAGCGGTGCTAATCCTTTATCAATGGAAACCACGTGTGATTTAACTGATACAAAAACACCAATTATCACAATAGAACAACGAACAGCAGATGAACGTCGATCTAAAGCAATGCGTCTCCTCCACACGTGGAACTCTTTATCACTTTTATTACTAATTTATAACAGTTTTTGGGTTCCAGTTCGATGGGGATTCAACTACAGAGCAGTCCATCCAGCTCTTACGTCAATCAACTTCTTCTTGGATGTTGGTATTTATTGGGTAAAGATATACCTGACTTTGACAACACCTTATGAAGAGGGTGCTAATATTATTGATGATTTGGGTAAGATACGACATCATTATGTAAGAAATGGATTACTGTTGGATATTGTAGCGTGTTTTCCGGTGGAGTTATTGGCATTGGCGTGGGAAACTCCACATGAGGCGATGTCTAATCCTCTTTATAGAACAAATAGGATATTAAATATTAGTCACCTGCCTCAGTATTTTCAATCGTTCTTCATCAACAGAGCGAATCACAGTATTCTCGTTAAGATTGCGAAATTTCTAATATGTTTGTTTTTCATGGTACACTTTATTGCGTGTGCCATGGCTTATGGATTGCTTCAAGAGAATGGTTATCAAACACCGTTCTTTCCGCATGAAGATTTCCCTGATTATCCTGGAGATAGAAAGTATGCTTTATTAGTAGATTGGACTGTCAGAGCGTTATTTGGTTATGGACATCGCCTTCCAGTAACCGACGCCCAAACGACAATGACAGCGATCGTTGCCTGTGTTGGTGTTGGTGTGTACGCTACGGGTATTGCTGTAATAGCAAACTTACTAACTTCACTTAGTGCTTATGAGGATCAGTATTTTAGAAAAATAGATCAAATCAGAGACTACATTCGATACACTAAAATGAACAGATGCATCGGAGATGAGATACTCGACTACTACAGGTACATGTGGAAGACTAATAGAACTCTTTCTTCTTCTGATAATCCAATGCAGGGTCTCAACTCTGAACTCGAAGACAAGGTTAACATCGCAATCAACGTCTCTGTGATGATGAAAGTTCCATTTCTCGGTGATATGGGAGATTCAAAAATTAGAAGACTCGTCGGCAGGCTCCGAAGAGAAGTTCTTCTCCCCGAAGTGTTCATATTCAAAGCAGGTGATCCAGGAGACGCAATGCACTTTATTGGGTCGGGTAGAGTAGCTGTTCTCGATGCTCATAATAATGTACTTGCTGAGCTTACCGCCGGAGCATTCTTCGGAGAAATGGCCTTGCTCTACGGAACCCGTCGTAATGCTACAGTAAAGACGTTAGACTACACACAGGTGTACACATTAACTAAAAACCGTTTTATGGAATTCGGAATAGAACACCCTGAGAGTATGGTTGAGGTTCTGACCATGGCTGAGCGTCGACTGGGGACTTCAGCCATGAGTCCTGTTCAGAAAGAATTTTTTGCGACTTGTTTTCGGAAAAAGAAGGTAATAATTTCTCCAAAAGCTCCGCTCTGGAAACGGGGTTGGCTTGCCTTCCAGAAAGCTAAAGCTAATAACACTTTGCCTGCAATTCAAAGGAAGACCATAACGTTTGTAGAAAGTATAACAGAAATACAACCTGAAGAACAAACTTCTGTTGAGAGTTTCGAAAGCAGCGAAATGATAGAACCCGCTACCAGCAGCACTTTGTTTCTAACTCCAGGTAGCCGTGAGCTGAAAGCATCCCCTGATGTTACCATTACGGAAGTACTTGCCGTAAGTAGTGATGAATCATAAGATAGCTTTCTCTTTTTGTCAGAACCGTTTTTGAGAAAGTGTTAAACCTCTTTTATTGTGACCACGTATTTAATTATTCGGTAAAACAGCAGAACTGTTTCTTGTCTTTTTTTTTCAGTAAACTGCGACCGTCAAAAAACTCAAATGAATTTCTCTCTATTTCTTTTTATTTTTTCCCTTCCCTTTTCTAAGGACTCGCTCTCTTTACTCAAAGAAAGGGGACGTTATTTTGTTACAAAAGGAAACACACACACAGTGTTTGTTGGAGGGCTTGGCGTTTCTGCGTCGGTGTACTCTCTTTCTCTCTTCAATCACTTTTATGTTCTTAGTTAGCTGGCAACTTGTCAAAAAGAAAGAAAGAAAAAAAAATAATTTACACACCTTTCTTTTTTTTATTTTATTTACTTAGCAATGGCAATGGAAGTATTGATTTCGTTGCAAATTGTTTTCAACCAACTGTTGGTCTTCTCTCCTCTTTCTTTGGCCCGGCGCAGTTATGACCCTTAAACTGACTGTCATCTTACCTGATCCTTTTGGTTTTCATTTCTTGCTGAGTGATATGGCTATGTGCTGCCCAAATCTTTTGTGGTACATTTCTAAAGCTTTTCGGTAAGCCCACAGTACACTTATAATGCTTTGGACAACTGAGGGTGAACGATCCTCGGTACTGTTCCGGGGTTTTCTATTTTCTTTCGTGGAGTGTGGGCATATGGCACATGTGGTCGTATTATAAAGAAAGATGTATATGAAAGAAAGAAGATTTTTTATTTTTTTTCACCTTCCCCCCACTCCCAGATCGTTTCTCTTTTATTTCCTTTAGTTGTTTACAACCTGTTAGCCTCTGGGCAAGGTGGAGGCTGGAAGTCGATCACTTCCAGAACTACAATCTTCGCGATTGGGTCCTTACTGATGCGGGCTACCCAGACCCCTCGTAGTCATCAGTTTGTATTTTGCTAACTAAACTAAACTTTCTCGTCTCTTCTCTTCTCTTCTCGCATATTTCAAGAAGCCAGTTCAGTAATTTATTTGTTCGGTTTTTTTTTCTTTCTGCCAGATAAAATATTTCATTTTTCCGTTTCGCAAGGGAACGAGTAAATGAATTTTTTTATGGGAGAAAATTAATAAGTTTTTTAAAAAGTAGGCCTTTATAATTAAGGTCGGCTTTACCCCCCAAAAAACAAATTATTTAGATTGAGGTGATGTTTTATTTTTTTTCGTTCACAACGTTACTGCTGTTTAGTTATCTGGTTACCTATGACATCAGGCACCAAAGCTGTGTTAACCTCTTTTTTTTTAAATAATTTCTTTTATTTGCTTTCCCCCTTGCCGCATGTGTTTCAACGAATTCGGTGTGTGCAAAACGTGATTTTCTTTTTTTCAGTCGATTCTTTATTTTCTTACTCCCATTGTCACACAAAAAAAAAAGCTAAATTTTCTTTTTTTTTTTTTTTTTTTTTTTCGTAGTGTTTCTGCGCTTGCGAAAAAAAAAAAAACATTTAAGCGAAAGAAAAAAAACAAACCTGCTTTTATTCCAGAGAGAGAATCAATCTGTTATTGCATCTGATTTATCATACAAGACGAACGTGCTTTTCATCTCAATTAAGCAGCCTAATAACAGTGCTCTATTACTGGTTAATGTTTTTTTTTTTTTTTTTTTTTAATTTATATTTAAATTCGATATTAAAAAAAAAAAAAAAAAATCACAATTCTTGTACTTAAAAAAAAAGAAGGGAAAAAAAAAAAATAGCTCCTAAAACAAAACAAAAACAAAAACAAAACTATGGGCTCTTAAAGAGAACATAAAAAAATATTTTATCTTTTGCACCAAACTAACCCCTCCTGTTGAGCAGGTTTTTGGAAGGATGAGTTCATAAAAAAAAAAAAAAAACTTTTAATGTAATTAAACCTATCTCAAAACATAACAGACACCCAGTTTATATCGGTGCCTGAAAGATGCACTGGTCCTCAATATGTTTATTGATTCTTGCAGTGAATGTGCAGGAAGTCGTTGGATGTTGTCCAACTCGATTCCAAGATATTTGGATGTACCTCTTAACACCATTCATCACCATGGCGATCGGTTACGGTACTAATATGGTTGCGGTAAAGATGTTGTTTCATCCTCGAATTCCTATAAAACTCGGTTGTTTTACTCTTCACGGGATTTTTCCAAAAAGACAAGCCGTCTTGGCTGAGAAAGTCGGATCCACAGTCGCTGAAAAACTTCTCACTCACACTGACATTAGATCCTACATGCTTGCTCCGGAGTTTGCGGTTTGTGGTTTATTATTTGGTTTGCTTTGGATTTTTTAACAAAAAAAAAAAAAAAAACTCACAGGCTGAATTCACACCAGTTGTTCAAGCGATAGTTCACACTTTGATCACAAAGGGTTTGAGTATTGTGAGTCCAACATTCCCAATTATGTTCAACAGTTCTCCAACATTAAAGAAATCTTTGCAGGGAGATTTCGAAGGAAAACTACTTCAACAACTTCCGAATTTAATAAAAAGAGTTTCGAAGAAGATGGAAGAAAGTATTCACATCGACGAACTGGTCACCGTGAAGATCAAGACTATGTCTCTTGATGAGATGGAAAAAATGTTTCTTTCATTTATGAAAGAAGAATTTAAATTTATTGAATTTCTTGGAGGATTTCTCGGATTCTTTGTTGGTCTAATTCAGGCTATAATATTTTATATATTCCTGTCGAAGGATACGTAAAAAACTTGAAAAAAAAAACCCGATGAGACTGACGACACCTATTCGAGTTGAGCGAGCAATCATCTCACTTTTGTGGGATTCTTGCAGAACGTCATTAAAGCTTCTGATCATGAGTTTTTTTTCCTCCCTTTTCATTATTCCCCATGTGACTATAGTTCGTTCGTTGTATCATGACTGATGGTTAAGATAATAAAAGGTTTAATGGATTATTCTCGAAAACCTAAATAGTTACTTCGAAAAGAGAATCGCTACCAGATTTGTTAAGTTATGATACAATTCTACTAAAAAAAAAAAAAAAAGATTCTACTCTGAGCAGTCATTTCACTCTGTGGGATTACTGTACTGAAAACTTCATCCGACGCTGATTATGCTCCCTTCCCTTTTCATTTCTTCCCCTCCACGTAGTTGGTTCTGTCTGTCTTTCTTCTAAATGTCGTTATTATTATTGCATTGGTGTTCGGATGATTATTATATATTTCCTTTATTTTTCTTTTTGATTGACGAGAATTATTTTTTACCATCGATTCTCATTGGTAAAAAATAAAAAAGGGAAAACCCAGCCACTACTTCATACAAAAATAAAAAAAATAAAACGCTGGGCTCTTCACAAAAAGCGTTTTGTATAAAGTTGGTAGTTGACAAACTTTCCCCAAAACACAAAAACAAATCACTCACTGGTATTCAGTGAATATTTATTTCTTTAGAAAAAGTGTCAAAAATTGTTTTAGCGACTTGCCTTAAACATTTTTTTTTTTTCCCCCTTCTTCATTCCAATTTCTCTGTTTTCCTCATTGTTTTTTCTCCTTTTTGTTTGTTACTGCGATCCCCCTTTGTGTTCTGTTAGTCAATAGATTGGTTTTAAAAAAAAAAAAAAAAAAAAGTAAAAAATGCAGCGGGTTGGGTGAACCGAATTCCCCAAATAAATATATCGTCTGTACCCGCTATCGTCTTGAAGAGATGATGTTTAGAAAAGGGAAGAGTCTGATACAGCTTGTGAGACGTTATCTTTTGAGGAGAAGAATGCGGTTGGTGAGACTTCACTTCCTGATATCAATAAAGACAAGATTTGGACTTTATACGTATCTCTGACTTCTAATGAGTGCCTTCCTTCATCTTCTATCTACCGACATGACATTGAGTTGTTTTTTTTTTTTTTTTTTTTTTTTTTTAAATGTTTTCTTTTTTCCCCTTTTTTTTTTGAAGTGTCTTGTTTTTTTATGGAAACCAGGTGGGCTGGATTACCGACACCTGGAATACCAAAAAGCAGGAATCAGGAAAAAAAAAAAATGATAATAAAAAAAAAAAAAAATGCACAGCTCCCTTCCAGAAGAACTTCATACTGGCTGTGTACTCACCCAGCATACTATTGTTTCATAACACTTGTTCTGAACTGGATTGCTGCATCTGAGAACTTGGACTGTGGCTTTTAAGAAAGTGACAACAAAAAAGATAGCCCAGCAATGTATAATGTCAATAAAATAAATAAATAATAATAAAACGAAAAAAAAAAATAAAAAAAATAAAAGAAGCAGCTCTTGTACGGAAAAAAAAAAAAAAAAAAAAAAAAAAAAACATCGCTGCCTGTTAAGGGATAGACGTAATCTTTTTCTTTATTTTCTTAGTATAATTCAACGCTAAACAGTGGAGGGCAACAAGACACGATGCTTCCGGTCAACAGCCTATCGAAAAGTGCGTCTGAAACACCCATCGATAGACTTCGAAAAAGGATATCACCTCGTGGAGCAGTCGTTGTTCCTGGAGATCTGACTTATGAAGAATCTCGTAAGATTTGGAACGGAGATATCAATAAGCGTCCTGAAGGAATTGTATTCGCTGGAGGAGAGAGTGATGTTCAGAGTGCACTGCAATGGGCAGCTATTGAAGGTCAGAAGATATCAATGAGAAGTGGAGGTCATTCAATACCAGGAAAGTGTATTGACGACAGTGGAATAGTAATTGACACTTCGAGGATGAAATATATTTCTGTAGACTCTCAGAATGAAATAGTAACTGCTGAGGCAGGTTGTCTTCTACGTGACTTCGATTGGGAAACATCTCTTCACGGGTACGCAGTCCCAGCAGGAACTGTTTCTCACACTGGCATTGCTGGACTTACTCTTGGAGGAGGTTGGGGATGGTTAAGTAGATCTCATGGTCTGACTATTGATTCTCTCTTATCAGTTACTGGATTCTTATCTGATGGAACTCGTATCACAGCTTCATCATCACAGAATCCTGATTTATTTTGGGCAATTCGTGGAGCTGGTCAATGCTTTTTAGCAGCCACGCAATTTACTTACAAATTACATCCAATTTCAACAGTCTTTCAAGGGACTGCTTCCATCCCTTTAGAAAACACTTCTTCAGTTGACCTGCTGAAGTTAGCTTTGAAGTCATCAGACTGCCCTAACGAGTTGAGTATTAATTCGTACATTGCAAACGGATGTGCGATGGTTTCCCTCTGCTGCACTGATGAGGTCGGCTGCAGAGATATCATCGATGAAATCAAGTCATTCACTGAGAGCAATGGAGGAACTGTTCAGAATTTTAAACAAATTAAATATGTTGACATGCAGCGTGGAGCTGACAACCTGGCTCCCCACGGCCAAGGGTACTACGTAAAGAGTAGTATGGTTGTGTACACTGAGGATGTCTTATCGCTGTTACTTGATGCTTATAAAAATAGACCTGAATTCCTCAACGGTGAAGGAAGATCTCAAGTAATTGGAATAACACATTTGGGAGGTGCTGTCAACAACAAAAGTTGTGATGAAACCGCCTGGTGTAACAGAAGTACATCGCACACTATAGAAGTGATCTGTTCATGGCCAACAACATCATCATCATCACAGGTTGACGATACAAAGGACTGGGCTCGTTCAGCTTTTTTAAAATTCACATCTAAAGACCCGGAGCGTGCTGAAATTTATTCAAATTTTGCTTCTTCAGATCCTGCAGATCAACTCCTGGCTTCGTGGGGTTGTAATACTTCTCGTCTTCGAAGACTAAAAGCTAAATATGATCCGAAGAACGTATTTCGTGGAAATGTTTCCATTGAACCGGACTGCGGAGCAATTGAGAGCAGTTCTGTGTTCGATGATAAAGGTTTGCCTTACCTCTCTCTCTCTCTCTCTTACGAAAAATGGAAATAATATTTTTACAGCAAAACATTAAAACTTTCAAAATAAACAGCGAAGTCAAAAGGAATAAACGAAACCAGTCACTCAACTCTATCTTATGAAGGAGTTCGTAAACATGATATCAAGTACAGATATTCTGAAGGTGAAGTAGGGAGTGAAGTTTTTAACGATGACTTTCAAGTTGAGGCGATCGATTTTAAACTGTTCAGCGAAGACATAAATGAGTTCAGTAAAAAACTTGGGAAGGCGATGGAAGAAACGGGATTTTGTGTTCTTCAAAACTGTCACGAAGTGACTGGTCACACAGCTGAGGATTATGAACATGTTGATTCTCAGGTGAGAAAACTATTTGAATCGACATCAATAACTGACAAGCAACAATACGCAGCATGCCGTCCCAGAACTGCTTCAGTAAATCAAGGTTACTTTGGACACAAACAGACATCGGGAATCCATCCTGATCTTGTTGAAGGATGGGTGTTTTCATCTCCTGCATTTGATCCTTCGGTTTCACACAAATATTGGCCTCTGGGACCTTCTGGTGATTTCTTCTCTGAGTATGTTGGTTCTCATTTAAAATTAGTATCCCCTCTTGCGAAAGCTATATTGCTATATTTGGGATACTCGGACTCAGAAGCTGAAGAGTGGACTTCAGACAGAGTGAGTCCACCACAACACGCATTGAGATTAAATTATTATCCACCAGTCTCTAAAGAAGACGCAGCTTCTGGTGCCGGTAGACTTCTTGGTCACGAAGATGTCACACTTTTTACTATTCTTCCAGCACCTCGAGTAGAAGGACTTCAGATCTTACTGAAAGATGGTTCTTGGGCACGGGTTCGATCCCCTCCTGGAACGATTATTATCAATACTGGTGACTACATGCAGAGGTTGACTAATGATCGTTTGCGTAGTACAACACATCGTGTGGCTACTCCTTCTGATTTGTCTCAGATTAGAACAAGTGCTCCGATTAATATTTATCTTTGGGAACATGAAGTAATTACACCGGTTGTTGAACCTGCTGAGGGAGTAAAGCCGTACCCTCCAGTGAAGGCGATCAACTTTCACACTTCCATAACGGAAAAGTTTTATGGTGACGGCTACAAAGAGTCTGATGACAATTAAACATTTAAAAAAATATTTTCACGCAAACGTATTTTTTCAGAATGCACAATATTGTTTATCTATGATCAGATTGGTTGACATTAAAACCCACAAGGGTTGCAGGAAGTGCTAAAGCCCGCCTCCTGTTCCTTGTCGTGTCGCGAAGTTGGTTTTCACCAATCGTGTCCCCCAGTGGTTTAAAAAATATTTCGCGAACCTTTTTTTTAATCTGAAAAAAATATTGGTTCTAAGTCGCGAGATTTGATTCGAGGAGTGGGGCGGGGAGGATTTAATACAATACGAAAGGGAGGGGAAAAAGAATCCCGTTTCTTACGCATTCTCTTTTTAACTACAAAGGAAACCTACAATCTTATGTTTGTCTTTTTTTCTGTTTTTTTCTTGTTATTTATTTTCTACAACTTAAGATTCACTCCCCGGATATCGAGGGAGCCACTCTTTAACTGTTTTTGTAGAACTTCTCTTCTTCTCTCTAACATCCTACAGAAGTAGGTGACGATATTTCTGCCTTGACACCGCAAGCTGATTGAAATTTTGCTTTATCGTGTGTTGTGTTTATGTTGTGTTTGCTTTCGGTGGTTCTGTCAGTTGGAAAAAGGTTTGAGACAGCAGTCGTTTTTGTAGAAAAAAAAAAACCACTTAATTACAGGTATATATGTGTTGAAAAATATTGTGTTGTTGCACCGACGAAGTTGAAGAAGCTACTGAGATTAAGAGCTTTTTTTTGTTTGACGATTTTCTCCACCAACCAGTCAAAACATAAATGATATTATCATCATTATTGCTCACAGTTACATATTCGGACATGACTCGCACTGCTCCATTTAAACTTGTTGGAGGTCACTGGAAGACTTTTGATCCATTCTTATTCGTTGCTTTTCATGACGACTCGTATCCTAAAGGAAGTGGAGGAGGGAAGATAGATGAAAGTAAACAAGGAGACTGGTCAATGTATCACGGTAATGAAGGTGTTCCTGGATTCGTAAGACATCCTCACTGCGGATTTGAGACAATAACAGTCGTAGAGACAGGTGCTGTTGATCACGCTGATAACATGGGAAATCATGGACGATTCAAGTCTGGTGACGTTCAATGGATGACCGCTGGCTCCGGTATGCAACACTCCGAAATGTTTCCCTTAGTAAATGAGAACAGCGATAATCCTCTTGTTCTATTCCAAATATGGCTTAACTTACCAGCAAAGTCTAAAGAAGCATCTCCCAACTACCGAATGATGTGGAGAGAACAACTGTCAAAAGTATCCAAAAAAGGAGTTCTAAACATAACGGGACTAGATCCTCCTCCTGACAGCTGGGCAGCTTCGAAAGAAAATTTTGTGGTCGTACAAAAAGTAAATATTAACCCTGGAGAGACGCATAACTTTCTTGAAGACAAAACAATTCCATCAGAAGTTATGAGAACTTCGTACATCTATTCGAATGGGGAAGTTATTGTTAATAAAAAGATGTACTCTTCTGGTCGTATTGGATTTCATACTCCCGCAAGGGAACCAATGTCGATAACTGCTACAGATACTACTGTGAAGTTCTTAGTAATGCAAGGCCGTCCAATAGGAGAACCAGTTGTCCATCACGGACCATTCGTTGCATCTTCATCATCAGATATGAGAAGTAAGATTCAACACTACAGAGACACTGAATACGGTGGATGGCCATGGAATGCTGACGGGCCCGTCTTTGATGTAAAAAAAGGAAGATTCATGAAGTACGGCAACGGTGACACAGATGAGCAAACAGACGACGTTTGCACCCAGTGAGGTGTTATCACTTCTTTGATTATTAATATTGTCCTTGTACGATGGTGACACAATAGCAGGTTTGCCCTTTTTCTGTATTATTAAAGTTCTGAAGGCACCCGCTGGGAGCCGAAAGTGGCCACTGCAACAAGGCTGCTTCCCGAACTACAAATAACTTTGTGTACCATACCTAATCCCTATCTCTGTTTCCCTTCCAAACCTGCTATAGGAAGTAGTGAATTGCCTGTTGAAGCAATTTTGATAAGTTTACCAAAAGGAATGAATTGCAGTGTTGTGTTTCTTTCTCAAACGGTTAGTTTTTCAACAGGCAACTTGACAGCAATGACATTAGAGCGACAAATGTCATGTCGACGCTTTGGTACGATTCGAGTACAAGCTAATGTTCGAAAGGAGTTAGCCAGCGCCAAGGGATGGGGGAAGATATTCGTGTTGTTGGATAAGTCTCAGCAATGTCAGGACAAGTACGTGTCACAAGGAGAGCAATACAAAGAACAGAGTTGTCAGTTGGAGAAAAAGATGGCGCAAGTAAAGAGCAGTTTAACTCAACCAAATCTTTCTCAAGAAATACAAACAGAACTGAAATCACAAATAGATCTCATTGAGTGGCAGCTGGACTCTTTGTCACTAAAACAAGCAGTTCTTGACAGATGGTGGTCAGAAGAAGCCACTCGACTATCTCCTTCGGAAGAACAAGGCATCCGCGGGCGTATTGCAAATGCTTCTGTGCAAATTGTTCGAAAAGAACAACAGACACTAAAACCTGTTATCAGACCCTCAAACTACTCTGTACGTCGTATATCTGAGGAAACGAAGTCTCTTTTACGAGCCAGGATGAAGCTTCAAGTAATCGCCAGCTTGAAAACACAAAAGAATAGCAAAACTCTTAAGAAGAATACAGAAATAAAGCAAATTAGACAGGCTATTGCTGAGTTAGAATTGCAATGTGACTCTTGCAGGCAAGACAGCGACATCGACGGGTTTGAAATAGCCAGCACACAGTTGCTATCAAAATATGAAGAGCTTCAATCAATGGAAGAACAGTACGCTGATGAACTCCAATGTATTGATGAACAGCTCAAAGACAAGAACCTGACTGCTGAGGAAGAAACTTCAATCCGAAGCAGCAAAGCCCTCAGAGCAGAAGAGTCTAAAAGAAGGCGAGCCGAGTGCACGGCACTCAATAAACGAGCACAGGATCTGAGAAACGCTCGCTCACAGTTTGCCGCAGCGATAAAGCGCCCTGCAAAGAAAGAATCCTCTCCAATTGCTACGCCTGGGACTTCCCCTCCAACCTCACCTGTGAAGAAGACTGCATTGGTTGTGGCGAATAACAATAAAATAACCCGAGAAGTGCTAACACCTAGAAGTAAGAAAAACTATCGCCTTGCTAAGATGTACTACACTTCCGAGAAGGCAGAGGAAGCGGCAGCTCCAACAACTGTTGCAAAGGAGTCCAAGAAGATATTGAACACTTCTGAGAGCCTTTTGAAGCCCCGAACAAACTTTTTAGCAAAACTTCTTGAAGGGGAAGTTTGCAAGAGCAAAAAAGTTAAAAAGCTGACTTATTTGCAACAAAGTGATTTCTGTGAGCGCCTCAAGATGAACAACGATTCTCGTGTTGCTAACCATGAAACTAAACTAAAAGCCACTTCTAGTACCGCGAGCAGCAAAGGCCAACAAGTCTCCACACGAACACTTAACCAACGATTGTTTCACCAAGCGATAGATGAGTCTACTCTAATGACTAAAGAGCTTGCTGAACGCTGGATTCCCAAGCGGGCCACTCGCAAACTCACTTCAGAAGAGGAACTTTCTTCTAATTGTCGTCTTTACTATTACAGACAGCATCACAAAAAGGTAAAGCTCAACACCTTACTTAGCACATATGTGTACAACGTGTCGCCGATATTTCCCAAGAGGACAGAAGAACAGCGCAGAAAGGCTGCTCTGCGGCTCTCTGGTTATGCGTAATTTTCTAGTTCCTCAACAGTTCAATATATCGTTCCTTTCAGTTTGGTTTTAGATTCGTTCTGAAATCTGTTTCATTTACACATCATTCCAATTTAGTAAAGGAAAAAGGATAAATTGTGATAACAACCAATCCAAAACAGGTCCAAACACTAAACACATGTGCTTGCAAACGACACGTTGTTTCACAGTTTAATACAATTCCACCTGTCCACCCCTTTGCAGGTTTTTTTCTGGTTGTACAAAAAAATGACAACAAAACCGCAACCACACAAAGGCGAAGCAAAAGTGCCTGAAATACCAGCTAATGAGAAACGTCCCTTCCAAGATGATGAATTCATAAGTGTGAAGCGCAGTAAAATAGATATACGTCGGGTGGTGACTTGGCGTTCCTCTGTCTATGAGACGCAGGGACTGGAAAGAATTTCTGACATTATTGAGACCAGGTATGGTCCTTTCCCTGTTGTGTCACAAGAAAGCAACACACTGCATGAAGTGGTGGAAACACTGCTTCCAGTCGCACATGCTAGTGGCGTGGTATGTGAAGCGATCCAGAAAGCCCTGATCAGGCTTGAAGCGATTCGCATGCACGAGAGAGGGACATCTGTTGAAGGCATGAATGCGTTCCAGGGATGCCTGAACATGCGCTATGAGGATATTACTGTAGAGCGATGGAGATCGGCAATGAAAGCAGCTGATCAGAACCCATAAAGTTTGGCTTCTAGGAAAGTTTGACTGAGCGAAAAAATCGCAGCCGGCAGGGTTTGAACCTGCGCATGCAAAGCACACTCGCTTAGCAGGCGAGCCCCGTAACCACTTGGGTACGGCTGCTGCTGACGGAATCTTTTTTTTCATTTCTTATCTTTGATACGACTCGGTTTGATCGTGCGTTTTTTTCTTATTGCCAATTTTTCTCACACAGGTGAAAAGAAAGTTGCAGCGGAGATGTATTTCTTTGACAATTATTGTTGCTTTTTTAACTACTGTTTGGTTTTTCTTCAGTAACAGAGTAGTCATTATGAGTGTGCCCATTCAGACAAGTGAGATTGAAGAACTCAGAAGGAAATTAAGGGAGAAGGACGAGGAGATCACAAAACTGAAGGCAGGTAAAGCTACCAACGACGATGGCAAAGCTCAGCCACCGACGGCGGCGCCGGCAGCACCGGAGAAGCCAATGACCAGCTCGTTCGTGCCGACATTTTTACGGCAGATTGCTTCACCAGATGTAAAGACCGTCGCTCTCATCGGATGTGGTGGAGGATTCGATTTTGTACAGTCAATGATACTATATCCCGAACTGAAGCGCATGGGGAAGGAAATCCTCATTGTCTCCAACAGCTTTACTGACGTTAACGGTTTTGATCTCGGATCAGCTCCAATCAGTTGGGAATCTGATGGTGCGGTTGTTCGTTGTGTTACCAGCAGCTCTGTTCATCCAAACCCGAGGTACATGCCTGAAGTACATCTCTGTACGTACTTAGATCAACAATATCCAAATTGTGCACCTCACAGTCTGTACGCGTGTAATGCAAGAAGGTGGTCTGTTCCGAGTATGTCTCAATTCTTATCTTGGGTTCAAAACAAACATCGTTGCCAGGGATTTCTTACTATTGACGGGGGTACTGACTCCCTCATGAGAGGAGATGAGGCATGTCTTGGTCACCCTATTGAGGATCTTGTCACTATTGCTGCTGTTGCGTCTCTCGGTGATCAAAAGGGTCACAAGAGAGTTCACATAAAGGGAATCGATGCGCAATTATCTGATGATGAGGTCCTCCACTTTGCAAAGCAGAGTGGAGAGTTGCGAGACGCGAGACTGGCAGATCCTCGTCATGGAAAGAGAGGTTCAAGGAAGATGCGATACGGAACATTAGAATTTTGTACTCACGAAGGTGCCGCGAACATGGTCAATAGAACTGGGACAAAGTTAGGAAGATATGTTGTGTCTTGTGAATGGGATAGAGGTGAGTCACCTATTAGACTTTTATTAAATATGAACTTGGGGGCTGATCGTGTTGCTGGTGTTACTGATGCCACTTCATTCCGCGCCATAGCAGAACTAACTCACATGGGTGGGTACCGGGGATGTGTCTCTCTTGAACCGAATACTCCACAGATGACTTTCTACGCTCAATTACTTGATCACATGGATGCTAAGCCACCAGGTCCTGGATACTTTAAGCCGCACGCTGACGAAAGCGCTCCGATGAGATCTTCCAGAGAAGCACTTCACCACGCTGAGGCGATGTGTACTTTCAGATGTGCAATTGAGGGTCAGTATGGACCTCTTGGAACAAGGGGGGACTTCGTATGGCCGTTGATGTCATTAGTTTGGGCATTCGATCCGGCTGTTGTCATCAGTCGTTCATACATCGCGCAGTGGATCCATAATGCTGCGCTACCAAACTTACAGATGGCGCTACAAATGGGAAGACAACAACTTCGTGATAAAGGACTTCTACTCGCTGTTGAAGTTGGGAGAGATGGTACTAAAGTGAGTAGTAATGTTGCTAGCGGAACAGGAAACCTGACAACCACAGAGTCATTAGCTCAACCCACACCAAGTAATGAAGATAACAGTGGAGAGAGTACTCCGACTAATTCATCTGGGATGAGTGGAGCTGCACAACCTCTTCCAATACCCGTTCATGTGGCTGCTGCTGCTGTCAGTACCGTTGGATACACTCCACAGATTCCTATTCAAGTAGCTCTTCCACAGCAGGCGATATCAACGGAAATTACTGCTGCCAATTTGATTCCAGCACACCCGATTCCGGCTCCTTTTAACCCAAGGGCTTACATACCCGCTCAGTTTACACCACCAACGGCCGCTCCTCATGCGGCTGATGGCACGCCGTTAATGCCCGCAGCTGCGGCAACAATTGGAACGTTATTACCTGGTCCTGGGATGTTCCGTACCCAGTGATGTCACCTGGGTAGTAGTAGATAAAATTAAATAATCAAATAAATAGTTTTTCATGTTTTTTTTGTTCGCTCTCATATAGCCTTTTTGAGCTGTGATATTTTTTTTTTTTTTTTTTTTTTCAGAGATGTCCCTGTGAGTAAAGTTTACATATCTCCATTATATTTATGCAAACTGAGGTAGTCTTACTTGCTCTCAGGAGCGCCCTGATGATATCCATATCATTTTTTTTTTTTCCCTTTCAAATCGCAGCATCTTGCGTGCTCGTACAGCCGTTTTTTTTTAGCTGCGATTTTTTTTTTTTTTTTTTTTTTTTCCCTTCACAAAAATTTTTAATTGAGAGTATGGTAAAAACATTTTTTCAAAATTGCTTGTTTTGTACTATGTTCTCGTTTTTTTTTTGTTTTTTAAGAAATAAATATTTAAAAATGCCTTTTATGCTTAAAAAGCACCTTGGTGTTGCTTTGTTTCTAATTGGTTGTCTGTTTTTTTTTCTCTTTTTCTCTTTGATGATGCTTGGAGAGGGGAATTTTTTTTTCTGTCTCCAAAGGCTCTTTTGCATCATCAAAGTCATTTATTGTGCCAACGAAGGATTTTCCCCCTTTTTTTCTTTCTTTTTCCATTTTTTTTCCAATAATTGTCAAAAAAAGAGCAAAAACAAAAAAAAAACAAAGAAAAATAATAAAAAAAAAGGAAGGGGGAAAAAAAAAAAAAAGAATTTTTACGAACGCTGATGTTTTGTCTGCTCACGAAAACTGTGAACCAAAGCAAAAAAAAAGGACGTTCTGCAATATTTTTTATTTTTATTTTTTTGAACGCAAAAAAAAATAAATAAACTAGAAAAGGAGAGAAGATAAGAATACATGATGACAAATCTCTCTCCAAAAAAAAAAAAAAAATATATTTATCCAAGTTAGTATCTAATAATGGGGGGCAAGTTATTATTTTCTATCCGTCTGTTTTATTTATCCCTGTTGTCTGGAGTGATAGAAATGGAGATCTGTTTCGTGATTTTTGTTCTCCAAAACGAAATGGGAAAATGAGCAGTTGACGGGCTTTGTCCGACAACTCAGATGAGAGTACAAGAAAAAATGAAATCTTACAATTTTTTTTTCCCCTTTTTTTTCCCCCCCATTCTCTTTTTTTTACTTGCTTTCTGTTGAAAAAAAAAAAAAAAAAAAAAAATAGAGCACCGTAGGAGGCTGACCCCTGGGCATTCGGCCTGTGTTCAGAGACGCCTGCTGCTAATAAATAAAGTTAAAGAAACTAACCTGTTCAAATTGTGTTTTCTTTCTATTATCAAATAACAACAACACTCATACGCTCTTGCATTGCCTTTTTTTTTTTTTTTTTTTTTCCCCCCTTCTTCACAAAATACAAATTACAAAAAAAAAAAAAAAACAGAACAAAATAAAATAATGAAAAAAAAAAGAAGTACAAAGATATGATACGGCGAGAAGGTATTGGAGGAAAAAAAAAAAAAAAGAAAAAAGAACGTAAAACCTTTACGTTGTGTTTTCATTTAATTTCAATTATATTACTGCTAAATTATTTTTATGTTTTTGTGATTACAACAAAGTTGTAATTTTTACAAAATCGAACATACATTCCCCTTAATCACAAAAGTATCATAAATTACTGATGTTAATATTTTGATGCAAATACATTTATTTATATCACTGTAGGTATCCCTCCTCGTAGAGGAAAAAAAAAAAAAAAAAAAAAAAAAGAAAACATAAAATTCCATATCCGGCTGGTCTTGCCGCCACCCTTCTGATCAACGAAATGGATTGGTTCCGAAAATAATCCAAAAAAAAAAATTGTCCTAAACATATTTGATACAAACTATTTGACGGTACGGATATGAATTAACAACAAATTTTTGTTAAGAGTCGCTCCTCTTCCTTTTGAACAAGGGTATAAGGTTTAGTATTTTATTTTGGGTAAAAATTTAATTATTAATTTATGGTTTGATGGATAGTTCTGTAAGGGACTACTTCACACAACGTCAGTGGTCGTCTGATTTCTCTTTCCCTGAAAAAATCTAATAAATTGTCCCATTAACAAGAGCTTTTATTATTTTATTGTTTTATGGTACAATGCGTGTTTTTGTTCTTTCTTTCTTTCTTTTTGTTTCTCGCTCTCTATTTTGTTTGCCACAGTTACTCTCCTTTCCCCCTTACAAGAGACTCTTTGATTCCTGTGAATCGTTGTGTTTTTAGCTTTTATTCTTTTGAGAAGGTGGGAGGGGGGGGGATTTCTCTTTTATTTTTACCGAAATTAAGGAACTCAGGTGACTAGTGAAATCCTTATGAGATTCAATATCGTGTGTTTGTGCTATTTTTTTTTTTTTTGTTTTCCTTTTTTTTTTTTTTTTTGTGAAGAAAGTCCTCCAAATGACTTGGCACTTACGAAAAATCAATGAAGTCTAAGGGACAGTCACCTGTCGATTTAAATTTTTTTTTTTTTTTTTTTTTTTTTGCTTCTTGGGCAAGATTTGTGCCTTCACGATAAGGAAGAAAAAAAACTTCCACAACCAGGGGTTTTGTGTCGCTCACTTCTTTTTTGTGAGTGAAAACTAAGGGAGTCCCCCCTTCTCATGGCTAAAAAAAAAAACCCCTATTTTCCCCCACAATCCCTTTCTGTGGCAATAACCTTTTTTTTGGAAGAATCAAACAAACTGATTTACACTTTTTCTTTTGCAAAAATGCAAAAAAAAAAAAACAGTTCTTCTCCACCAACATCTTTTTAGTTATTATTAGTTTTTCTTTTCTTTACTAACAATAAGCTATTTCTAAGAAAAAAAAAAAAAAAAAAAAAAAAAAACGCGCGCGTACGTTGTTTAACCTAATTTGGTTTATTTTTTTTTCTAGATACTTTTTTTTTTTCCTTTATAATTATGTCAGTGTGGTTTTAGTACGATGGTACTTTTTCCCTCTCTTCTTTTCTTCTTACTGTTGTAGTCCCGATTGCGCAGTAAAAGATTTTTGTATTGTTTTTTCCCCATTGTATTTTCTTCTCAGTGTATTCCTTTAAAAAAAAAAAAAAAAAAATGATGCAAACCAGGTGATTGGGCTTTTTCAGGGAGGACGCGGATGAAATTTTACCTCCTGGAATTCCTTTTTTTATTCCACCCAATCCCGTCGTCCTGGTAGTTTAATTATAATGACTATCTGTGTGGGGAATTTTGATTTACATTCGTGACAGCTAATGGGGGAGTGGAGTGTAGCGAGGGAGTGGCACTTTCCCACTTACCGGCCTGTTGACCGTATATGTGGGTTATCATGTTTCTTTAGATTCTTTTGATGGTTCGTTTAAAATATTTTAAAAAATGGGTTTCGCAATCTTAAACTACTTTTTAATACAGTTTATCGTATCATCAAATAACCAGTAAATACGGTTAGTGACAAAAAGACCGCCCTCCCTCCCTCCCTCCCTCCCTGGTGATCGTTGGCAATAGTTAAGTTTTTCAAGACGTTTTTAGTCATTTAAATTACATACTCGTGAGTACTGATATTCGTAACGGCAAGTGGCGCTCAACTGTGTTCAATTGGCCTCCAAGTGGTATTATTTATTTATTTGCAGTCATTTACTACGCTGCCGCTGACAGTCAAGGATGTCGGGGAGATTGTTATTCCTTTTGAGTGTTGGAAGTGACGGGAATATCAATTGAATTGTTCGAAGCGTTGTACTTTTTCGTTTTTATAACAAAAGAGTGCGCCGCTAATACTGTGCCACGAACTAATAGGAATTGTTTTTTTTTTTCTTTCTTTTTAACTTTTTGTTTAAGTAAAGTTGTAACGGACTACAGGGCATGAGTCGCTCAACGTGGTCCCCGAATTACCAGATTCGACAACGCCTTCTGGTCAATGAGACAAAAAAAAAAATGTAGTTCCCTTTATGTTTTTTTCCTTTTTTCTCTAAACGGACCTTTTCCTTGACTAACAACTACAAATATTTTTCCAGTCAAGTACTTGATATTAATTTTGTTTTTAATACCCTAAAGTTGTTACTGTTTTTTACATTGTCAAAGTTTCACCCCATCTGACTGTGTGTTTGCAAGTAATTCGAATTCTGATATATTTTTTTAAAAATAATTCTGACTGGCAGGTTGTGCACGCAAAAGGCAAAAGTAAAATATTCTTTTTTCTTTAGCTCTTCACAATTCCGTCTAGTCAACAAAAAAAAATACAACTGTTTTTTTCCTCGTTCTTTTATCTTTGCTATGAGTGTTGTTTCCTATGACATTGACGGCTGCCTTTTGAATTTCAGTAAAAAAAAAAAAAAAAAAAAAATTGATTATTTTTCCAGCTATTAATGATGACATCCTTCCTATGTAACTCTTGGTTACTTTTATCTAACGTACATTCGGATCAGTGAGTTCACTGCAGCGAATCTCCCCCTTTTTTTTTCCCCTTTAAAAACTAAATCTTCAGCCAAAAATTTTCAGTTAAAACCTTGCAACATTTTTTATTTTATTTTTTTTTTTGGAATTTACTCGTTTTTTCTGCTAAATTGGTCAAAAAAAAAAAATAATAAAAAATAAAATAAAAACAAACAAACCAAAATAATATCCGAAAGGAACTGAAAGGCCAATTTAAAAAATAAGAAAACTTTTTTATAAGAATAATAATGTTTAGGCAGGCACATGAAACGGCTATGGATTGGGACCTCTGTCGCTGTGAGTAAGTCACTTAAAGTGCTCATTTGAAGCGCAACGTTGTGTCTCGTACTTATATATCTTTTACGGTTTCAGTGCGCGAAAACATTTTTCTTTTTTTTTGTTTAAAATCCCTACTATCGAACGGGGAAAAAAAAAAAAAAAAAAAAGGATCTCGTTTTCTGTCGTTTTGATTTATCAGCAAGGCAGCGATAAAAAGTACAAAAAAAAAAAAAAAAAAAAAAAAAGGGGGGGTGGACCAATATGGGAAAAAAATAAAAAAAATAGGTGGGATTGTTGCTTTTTTTTTTTTTTTTTCTTTGTTAAAATATATTTAATTTCTTTGTTTTTTCATATCAGAATACCGAAAATTGTTTTTTTTTCTTTTTTTTTTTTTCTTTTTTTTTTTTTTTTTCTTTCAGTTACGATCTCAATATTTTCCCCTGTAAGATCCCTTGTTTAGTTTTCGTAGCAGATGATTGTTTTATGCTGTTCGTCGAAGAAATCTTTTTCTCTTGTTTTTGTTTTTCTCTATCTCTCCTTTTATGGACAACGATCGAGAGATGCGAAAAATAAAACAATTCAAGTATCCCTTTTTTTGTTTTCACTTTTTTTTTTTTTGGACCCCCGGCGGTTTTTCAACATAATAATTGTAATTAAATCCCACACGGAGAATGCTTTCTGTTACTCTGAGATAACCTGTTTTATTTTCTCCTCCTTTGTATTTTTTTCTCTTGCGAAAAGAGAAAGAGAAAGAAAAAATAAAAAAATAAAAGAAAAGAAATTTTAATTCGAGATAACAGGAAAACTTGTGGGATCGTTGTGGCATCAAGTGATTGATGCTTTTTTGTTGTTAAGCGATCCGTTGCTTTCTTCTTGTTGATTGATTTTCCCGATATTCTGGCTGGGATTTAGTGTCCCAAAAGAAAAAAAAAAAAAATAAGAAAGAACAAAAAGAAAGTATCGGAACCTCTTTTTGTTGTTTTCTTCTTATTAAAACGTTGCAGCCTTTCGCTCTCTCTCTTTTTGACTTCTTCTTTTTTTTTTTTTTTTTGTAGTCATTCTTTTTTTTTCGCCGCTTCGCTAGCCGATAGTAAATATAAGTTCTGTTGGTTTGATTTTGAGCGAGTGAGTCATTGGTGTGCGAAAGGTGGCCTTTTGTTCGCCTTGTCGTCTCCTCCTTACCCGGCCTTTTGTTTTGTGCCGGCCGACTGTTCTGTTATTATTTTTGTCTTTGTTAATTTTGTTACGGAAAAAAAAGTCAAACCGAGTGAAAAACGCGTTTTTCTTTTTTTTTTTTTTTTTTGTTTAAAAAGCAGTCTTGATTACTTTCTCGCTCTTCCGTTATTTTTATTTTGTTTCATTTTTGATGGCTTTTCCAAAGTAAATTTCTCCAAAAAAAAAAAAAAAAAAAAAAAAAAACTGAATCGTTGTTATTGGTGTACTAGTTTGCCATCAGTCGGTGAGGGTCCTGCCAAGGGTATCATTTCGTGTTTACTCCTTGTTAGCCCTTCCGTGTTTCCTGCTTCTCGAAACCTGAACTAATGAGGTTTTTCTGACTATTTTTTCTGATTAATTTTTCTACTTTATTAGCTATGGCACACTTGCGCCTCTTTATGATTAAGTTTGTTAGGTGCACGTTGCCCCCCTGAAGGCTGCGCAAGCTCCCTTAATATAGCAAAATGTATCCCGTAGTGTGTTTTATTATTCTGTTGAAAATATTTCTCTGAATTTTAATGTTTTTTTTTTCTTCTTCTTTTGTACTAAGCTTTTCGTGTCAGCCTCATATTGGTCCGTAGCAGTTAAGACGTAAAACTGACTGTCTCATTTGGAGTTTCCTTTTGATTCTATTCCTTCTTACAGATTGTTGCTCAATTTTTTGTGGTCTTCTTTTTTAAAGTCTTCGGTAAACCCCTTTGCGATACTACTGCTAGGGGTGAGCGGGCCCGGTCATGTTCCGGGTTTTTTTTTTTTTTAAATTTTTGTTTTCCCTTTTTTTTTTTTTTTGTGGTATGACGGCATTAGACGGCACATTTTATTTCATTAAGAAAAGGAAAGAAAAAAAATATATATGAAAAAAGATAATTTTATTTATTGCTCTTCACTTCCCACTGCTTATTTCTTTTTTCAACTTGTTAGTCTCTGGGTGAGGTGGGCAGCTGATCTTTCCAGCCGACGCTATAAACCCAATATCCGTGATTGGGTGTGGGTTACCCCTGCAGTCATTAGTTCTGGACTTGCTAACAAAACTTTTAATCTAACTAACACAGGTAAGGGGTATGGTCTGAAGAAAAAAGATTTTTTTAATTTTAGCCGCGAAACCAACCATTATTTGTTTTTGATGTTCTTTCAACTCTATTGATCCCTGTTATTTATAGCTTTTCTTTTCTTCTCTTTTTTTCTGTTCAATTTGAAGGCCGACTAAGCATCTTGGGATTGGTGCTTCACATGCCGGATTATTGACTGTCGGTCAGTAGCACCTTGTTTATTTTTTCTGAAAAGGTAAAACTTTTTTGTGCAACTAGCATTGTTTTTTGTAAATAGTTAATGTGCGAAAAAAAAAAAAAAAAAAAATTCTGTATACATACTTTTCTTTGACATGGTATATAATAGCACAGTGCAGCCATGTTTGATAAAAAAAATTCTCCAGTAGGAGAACCTCTCATAAACCTTATTCTGAATTTAATCTTTTGATTAAAAGAATTGAAATGCATCGTGCAAACACTGAAGCCGGACATTAGTTGCCTTATCTCAAAAAAAAAAAAAAAAAAAAATAAATGTCTCGAAAAAAATGGTATAAATGTTTTATAAAAATTAAAAAAAAAATAGCAAAGAAAAAACAAAACTTTTACACAAAATTACATTTAAGAAAAAGAATAAAGAAAAGAAGGGAAAAAAAAGTGTTAAATTGCTATCACTATTTCACGCATTCATGTTACATTTAGCGAGATTATGACCTCTCTGCCCCTGTCTTCAAGAGACATTATTTATGCGTAGAATTTATTATTTATTATTCTGTTTTTTAATTGTTTTGGTTGCTTCGCAGTCAGAGTCCATCGCTGATCGACTGCTGCGAATAGTGGTCTGTTGGGTGTGAAGTAATCTTTGCATGGTTGTTTTTTTCTTTTTTGAAAATTTATTTATGAAAAAAAAAAAAAAAAAAGAAGGGGAAAAAAAAAAAGGAACCCAGTGTGACTTGCGAAATTTTTCAGTATCGTAAAATAAACAATTCCCGCGAAAGAAAAAAAAACAAAGCCGTCCAAAGAGTGTAGCTCTGTATGCGGGAGATAACTTAAAAAAAAAAATAAACTCGCACTGATTCGTTTCTTTTTTTTATACATATTCGTCTTTATTTTGATGGCTCCGCTGTTAACAGCTGACCATTTTCTAAAAGTTCCCCCCTCAGGGTTGGTGAACAACACCACATCACGAGATTTATATATTTATTATTTTTATGGTAACACTTTCTTATTCTGCTAGCAATTAACATATATTACTTGGGTGAACACACAGCGAGATATAAATGACTGCCTTGCATTATTGCGATATAAAGGGTGTTTTGTAGGTTGTTTCTCTTTTTTTTTTTTTGATTTTTAAACAGAAAAAATAAATGAAATAATAAAAAAATAAATAAAAAAATAAGGATTTTGAACGCTGTTTTCTTGTGCCGCAATTATATATTTGCAACGATCCTTTTTCTTTCTGTTTTTGTTTAAAGTGGGCTACTTTTGACGAATAATTGAAATATTAATTTGCGGCATAAAAAATGAAAATGCAATTAACCAGGAGCAAGCCACTCCTGGTTTGATACATCTGTTTGGGAAGACTTTTTTTTTTTTTTTTTTTTTTTTCGCCCTTGCTTATACATCTCTTCTTCTTCTTTTTCTTTCTTTTTTTTTTTTTTTTTTCAAATTTTTCTTCAAAACAAAAAAATTCTCTTTGTTTCATTTCTCTCGTTTTTTAATTGCTGACATCCAGAGAGGTATAATTTCTTTTATTTTGAACAAGCAAAACCTGACATTTTTGTATTGTGAAAAAAAAAAAAAAAGAAACAAAAACAATATTATGATTACCCAGTGTGAAGAGGAATCATTTTTTTTTTTTTTTAAATAGCAGAACATCCTGCTGGATTGATTGATTGTGGTCAAAATAACTTTTTTCTAAAGTGTCTTTAATCCCCATTTTCTTGGTGAGAAATTAAAGAGACCGGGAAATTTTTTTTGTTTTTTTGTTTTGGCTAAATTTCTTATTCTGGTGGTTGTTTCTTTTTTTTTCTTCTCTTTCCCTTTTTTTTTTTTTTTTCCCCTCATCCTTTTCTTAAAGAAATTGAAAAGGGAAGCTTTTTTTCGGAAGAAACGAAAAAAAAAAAAAAAAAAAAAATAGAATGAAACGATTTTCCCGCGCTCATATTAAACTCACTGACTACGGGACTAATTTTTGTGCACAAAAAAAGATAAGACGTACATTTCTTATCGTCTGTGAGATGTTACCCTGTTGGGCTTTTCCTGATTCTTGTCTTCCTGGGATTCGTAAAACAAATAATAATAAATAAGACTGGCCTCTCCTGGCCTGCGTCTTGACTCAAGTTTTGACTCTTCACTGTCGATATAACAGACCCTCCTTATTGGTATCTAACTTTACTCCTGTTTTTTTTTATTTTTTTTATATTTTATTTTTTTTTTTTCATGCGCCTGCTTGATTTTCATGCATTGCCACTCACCAGTTAAAGATCTCCCAATTTTTTAGTTCCACTCAACTGCATTAGTTGGGTTCTGTGTGCTTGTTCAGAACTGACTTACGGAAGTCTGAATTTTTTTTTATAACGCTCCTATCTTGTTCCGAAAGCATGCATTTTTTTCCCCTTTTTTTCCGATGAAGGTTTATGGTCTGCGTGGTTTTGATTTTTTTATGTGAGTGGGGGAGCCCTCACTGTGATGGTGAAGAACCGAACTTGTGATTCGGAAGTATGATCCGTCATTGTGATAAACTTGAGGGTTCACAAGACAAAAAAAAAAAAAAAAAAAAAAAAAAACAACTCTCTGTTTTGCAGACTAGAAGCAAACCAAATATCAGCACCAACACCAAACAAAGTCTCCCTTTTTTTTTTTTTTCCCTGCAGATTGTTCTGGTTTTCGTGAATTTCATTTTGTTTGTTAATTACTTTTGACCACACATTGAGGTCGCATGCTAAATTTTTTTTTACAAAGGAAAATTTTTTTTTTTTTCCCTTCTGTGCGTGACTTCTCGCTTTGGAGAGAGCCTGCCTCCACACGGAACAATAGAACACCAAAAAGAAAAGGAAGACGAAAATATTAAAAAAAAATGTTAGACAATGAGACTTGTCTTCTGTGTAAGTACGGTGTTTGCTTTAATTTGAGAGGAAGGTCACAAAAATTAAGTTTTAATTTACTTGTTTTTCGCCTTTTTTTTTTTTTTTTTTTTTTTTGTGAGTGCAAACATGTACTCAGCCCCTTCGCAAGAAAAAAAAGTTAAAATAAGAACGGGAAAAGAAACCACGGCAGTATGGATTTAAACATCCAGGCAAATTTTAGGCTTTGGAAGATTCTGTGATGGTAGTTTGATTAAAGTTTGTTAAGTATTATTCACACCCCGCAGATAAAACTATTTTATGAAATTAATCCGTCCACGCACATGGTATCAGTTAAACAATACAATGTTGGCATTTTTTCACATTTTTTGATATAATTCTACCCCACTTAGATACAGACAAAAAACTATCACGATGCGGATTGTTAATTTTGTATTGTTTCTGGTTTTGTCGAGCACCGGATGGTGTGATTCGGCAACAAACAAGTTGGTAGTAATCGAAGTCTCGAGAGAGCTCGGGGCAGAAGTGGTGCTGTCGAAGATGACGAAGGACTCAGTAGCAAGTCACAGGAGGACTCACCCGGCGAGTGAGACCATTGCAGGTGATGAGGTGCACGTGAAATTTCATGATACTCCTGAGAAGCAGAAGTTAGGACATGAGGGTGACATGGCTCATCACGTCACTCACACGAGAGCCAGAAGTTTCGATGCTCACGGATGGGATCCTGACAGCGAGGAATTCAGTTCAGGACTTGAATACCACAAACATGCTTCTATTGATGCTGTTCTACCTCCTCACGTCACCAGCATCGTTGTGGAAGACATGTACCTTCAGGCTTCCTTCGTTGTCGCGATTCCAACTTTCAAACAAATCCGCACATCTGGTTCAATTCACAAGCGTAGCACTCGTTCAGGACACATCCTCGAGCAGGAAGTGTTGTCACCACTCTCCCAATCTGGTCCTGTCGAAACGCAACAGAATCTTATATTCTTATCGGGTGGTTACCTTTCCTCTGAGAAAGCTAAGTTTATTCAACATGTCAACGATGTTAAAAAGATTTTGTTCAACTCCTGCGACGACTGTGAAAATGCCCAGCACCTCAACCACAGCGTTTCATACAAGAGATACCTGTCGGGATTTAATGTGTTCGCAGTTTGGCAATCATCTCCGGAATCAGGAGCTTCGATACCAACAAAAAGTGTAAAAGTAAATGACAATCTTGACTGTTCTTACGGAACAGTTGTAGAGAGAGCTTTGTTTTGCTCGCCTGCTAAGATCCAAGCTCTGGCTGATACCGCTCCTAGCGGATGCATCAATAAGAAGAACGTCGTTGCTATTGTTTTGGTCAACAGCAACATGTACGGAGGTGCCGCATCCTACAGAGAGACTGTCCGAGTTGGTAGTTTTTCAATTTCTTACTTTAACTTGAATGATTACGCAAAAGAAAGAGGAACTTTCGCTTCTCTCTTTTTTCATGAAACTGGTCACTGCTATGCTGATCTCATGGACGAGTACGACACTCAAGTCTCTGAAAGTAAAGTAATTAAATACACAAACTGTCACCACAGTAGTACTGGTGAGCCTTGGTCAGCATGGGTAGGATACGGAAACTCACTCAGAAATGCAATTATCGGAGAGTCTGACTACTACACCGTATCAACAAATCCAATTGCAAAGTGTGGTTGGACAAACTACTTCAAACCTTCTGAGAATTGTTTTATGGAGAAGCTGACTATCGGTGGTATTGTTCCTCGTCTTTGTCCAGTTTGTAGAGAGGGAACTGTTTTCATGTTTTACAGAACTGGAATAGACACAACTTATCCAAAGTGTCCACTTAACAGTGAGAAGCTCTACATTACTCCAACTGGTAAGCATTCGGGTGTTTACATATTTGTAAACAGAGAATTCGGAACTTACAGTTTAGCTCTGGATGGAGGACCAGTCGGTGTTACCTGGAAATGCGGAAACTCAGCCGCCACCATGGCGACTGCTCCGTGGAGTTCCACTACTGTTGCTGGTCATTTCAATGTTGATGAGCCAGCATTCGTGTACGTCACTGCTCAATGGTTTGCTGACTGTAGAGGAAGTACGTCTGCTCCAATCACCGTCAGTGTGACTTTCTCAGATGAGACTTACTGGGTGACTCCTCAAATGAAGACTCAGTTCGAAGCTGAGAGAAGAACAGCTGCGGGTTCAAATCCAGTTCCTGAAAATCAGAAGTTCTCACAAACATACTCATGGACTATTGAGATGGTGAATGACATCGCAACTGTTAATGGAAATGGTACGAGAACCTGTAAGAACTCTTTACCAGACAGAACAAAACCATCGCCCGCACTGTGGGATCAAATCGTTGCAATGGACACGGCAGGTACTGTCAGTTTTGATTATGTTTCTCAATGTCAGTCAGCAGATGGTTGTGTTACGGATTACAACTTTTCAAAACCATTTGTTGCAGTCGTTCCTTCAAAGAAGAACGCCATCTCTGATGTTGAAGATCTGATGAAGGGACCAATCGGTATTGGTGCTGCTGTTTTTGTTTTCATGTTCCTCGTCAGTTGGACTTGTCTTTCCTACAGAAATGCTTACAGGCGTGCTAAGAGTGTCTACGTCACTGGTGCCGATTGCTGGGTGGGTTTCTTCCGAAAGGTAATTATGTTCTTTGGAGTCTTCTTCATGTTGTGTGCCATTGCTGGTGTAGTTGTTATCCTCCTCCAGTACGACAAGGTCGGATCGTTCTTGAAATTAGTACTGCTGGCTGCATTATTATTGTGCATTATGTTGTTCGTCATGGCGTACGTTGGGTTCACAGCTGCGTGGTTTAGAGCGAAATGGATGCTTTGGATCAACGGATTAGGACTCTTCTTTACTTTGGCTATCATGGTCTACACAACTTACGTCGTCATTTACGTTGGTAACCATATTGAAGGCCCCTCATGCACTCCTTCCCCGGTAGATATCAGTAATTCTACAACGAATGACATTAGTTTTATCTCGAATTGCACTATTCAAGATTCAGATGTTGCGATTTGTGGTATTTCTGGAGTCGGTTGTGAACTTCGTGAGCTTTGGAAGACTCTTGTTGATAAGAGTCCTGAGAAAGTCTGCGCTTTTCAAGATGAGTTAGAGTGTTCTGGATACACGCAGCCTTGTAACAGACAGCCGAGTTCAGACTATTGCCCTGCCAATTGTGACCCCGATTCTAACCTGCTGTATGGAGATGCCTGTAAGATAAAGCTTCAGGATGATATTAAAAAGGGTTGCGAAGACATCACTCCGATTATGATCGGTTTGTCTGTCGCAATGTTCTTGGCGATGATGAATAATATTATGTTGGGTTGCCTCATTCGATCGCAGCACAAACAGCAACGCAAGGAACAAAATAAATGTTTACGAAACTACACTGACAAAGCTCGAGGAGGAGGAGCGATGGTCATGGCTGGAACAACCAACAGAGCGCTTCGACTGATGCGCGCACTCGACCCAGAACAACGCGAACTGATGACGCGGAGATTCGACCAAGCGGATCGCAACAAAGACGGGACTCTCAGTAAGGGAGAGATGCGTCAATTCTTACGAGCTGTTCTTTCGAATAAACTCACTGACGCAGAATGCGCTGAGTGCTTCACTAAGGCAGACACAAATAAAGACAACACCATCTCCTTCGCTGAGTTCCAAGAGCTCTTCAATCCCGGAAAAAATGTTGAAATGGGACACAAAGATCCTTCTAACTTTGCTGAACTGTACCAAAGACTAGAAGAACCCGGTCACCAAGCTGAGCGTACTCGCGGGTCTTCAATCAATTCAGCAAGGAAGAGCCCCCTCAACGAGCCACTTGTCATGTAAGTTGCCTTGTCCTTTGAAGCCACAAGATATCTGTTTTTCTTTTCTTCCTTTTTTTTTTTCTCGTTCATACATTGCTGTTTCTGGTGATGTTGTTCCAAAAGAAAGAAAAAAAGAACTTTTGTGCCCTTTTAATAGGTTTCCTTCTTTTGTTCAGCAGCGGAAGGATTCTCAGGTAGGCATGGTTGATCTAGTACTTGTCCATCTGAAAAATAAAGAAAAAAGAAAGAACGGAAATGGGAACCAAAAAAAATTGGAAAAATTCCGCCTTATTCCGATTTTTATTTATGAACTGGAAATCTCTCAGTAAGAAGCCTAGCAAGAGAAATAGAACTTTTCTGTCGTTGTTTTCCTTATATTTTCCCCCCCCTCCATTCGTACACGAATGGCTCATTGTTTCGTTCATAAAGTAGGATTGATAAAAAATAATAACACATTTTGCTTGTCATCAAAGATAGGCATCGCAACATCCCTTTGAGATTGTGTTGTTTAGAGTGAAGTGTTTTAATATTTTTCGGAGGGTAGTCATGTCAATCCCCACTTTGTAGATGTAGAATGCGAATTTCCTTTTTTTTTGTGTTTTTTTTTTTTTTTTTTGTGTTTTTTTTTTCAACAACATGCAGAAAGAAACCTCCGCCTGAACAGAAATTTAAGTGTTTCCATTCAATTTCATATTAAAATAGAGGAAAAAAAAAAAAAAATAAAAGCAAAAAAAAAAAACAAAGATTGTGGCTTGTTGTTAGGTTGGTAAAATCGGGTTAGGAAACCACCAAAAAAATAATAAAACCGATGCATTCGAATCCATGTTTTTTTTCATGCCATTGGGTGATCAGAAGAATTGTGGTCCCAACAAGTCACTTATTTTTTTTTTTTTTTCCATTTATATTTCCCTTTCCTTTTGTCCAAGAATGTTGGCAGCACATGTAGACTTCCTTTACCAGTATAAGCAGTCCAAGGGTTTCGTGTGCAAACAAAAACATTAACAGCGTAGTATTCGATTTCTGTTTTGTTTAAAGTTAAAGCCAACTTTTTGAAACGTCTGAACGTATTTTTTAAAAAAAAAAAAATAAATAAAATAAAGAAATAAAAAATATCAAATATTACAAGAACAGCATTCGTCTCCCTCTTTTTGTTTAGTTATGGATCGTTCTTTCTCGCTCTAATTAATAAATTCTGATTTTTCACATCGGGATTCTTAATTTGAATAAACAGCGAGGGGGGGGAAAAAAAAAAAGCATTTAATTTGAGTTAGTAATTGTACCTAAGTTTCCTATAGATTTATTATTTTATTCTGTTGGTTGTGATGGTGGAAAAAAAAAAAAGTCACATACGGAATTGATGTACGAGCCGAAACTTACACATATGTAACTTCAAAGGACTGTCGAGTGAAAAAGGAGCAACGCTAAAGGCGGAGCCATTTTATTATTATTAGAAGCACATTGTGTTTAAAACAGGGGAGGTGA
Source organism: Flectonema sp. DT1601 (assembly GCA_964019425.1). Classification (NCBI taxonomy): domain Eukaryota; phylum Euglenozoa; class Diplonemea; order Diplonemida; family Diplonemidae; genus Flectonema; species Flectonema sp. DT1601. The sequence continues at coordinate 52,093 of OZ025854.1, read as the reverse complement.
ATAAATACAACAATTGAACTGAAATATCTTTTACTAGAAAAATAAATGTCACACGTCGCAAAAAAAAAAATACGGTTATGGTTTTTTTTTTTTTTGGTCGATTGCAAAGAACATTATTTTGCTCTCTTTTTTTGGAGAAATTCAGAAGAGTCTGACAATGTCACATCCATTTTTGTATTGTTGGTTTCCAAAAAAAATTTTTTTTTTTGATTTTGTCAATATTATTTAAGAACGTGGGTTGGTAAAAACAGAAAAAAAAAAAAGAAAAAAAAAAACCCTCCTCTCTCTCTCTCTCTCCCGTCCCATCTTCGGAACTGTTACTAAATTAAAAACAATTGAGTGAGGAGGGGAAAATGACTAAACTGACTGCAAAAAAAAAAAAAAAAAAAAAAAAAAAAGATAAAAATGAGAATCGGCATAATCATCACTTGCTGGTGTAATGATCTCTATTCTATTAGCGAAAAGCATTTAATATGAAATCCGAAGGCAAGGTTTTTTATCTCTTTTTTTTTTCCCTCTTTTTTTTTTATGATATGTTGTTAAAGTTTCTTTGGGTCTCTCCTTGACGGAATCTATCAAGTTATAATTAAAAAAAAAAAAAAAAACCTTGTAGTGAATAAAACCAGATGAGGGTTCTTTTTTTTTTTTTTTTCTCTCTACCTCCCTAGCGTTACATTTGTATTTTACGTACAAAAATCAAACAGTTTACCCCCTAGCGCGAACTTTGCTGTCCGACGCGTGGCATTCACTAAAAAAGAACACAACACACGTTTTTATAATACAAATTTTTCTTTATTGTGAGTAAGATTCAAAGACGTGAAGAATTTCTACAGAGTAGTAGCCTTGCTGGCCACCTGGTCTAAGTCATTTGTGAAACCACAAGGTATCCACAGGACAATGCGTACCATTTTGTTAGGTTGCGAACCAAAACTGCTGTAATTTAACATCTTGAAGCTTAATTGAACTCCCTTTGTTCCTCTGTTTTTTCTTTTTCATCTTTTTGAAGACAAAAAAAGAGAATTGTGTCAGTATAACGTTACTACCTTTGTTCCTGGTTGCGCACAACAACAAATGAAAATATTGGCAAAAGGGGGTACCCGATTATTTTTTTTCTTTTTTTTTCTCAGCGTTTTGTCACACAGCAATACCCCAAATGTAAATTTAAGTAAAAATATTCTCATTTTATGATTTGATGCATTTCTTATTTGGTATCTGATAGTAATTTGGTTCCACCTGACGATGTTAATGACCAAAAAAACAACAACATTAATTAAACCGTAACCCTATTTAAATTGATTTGTTCCGATTCCCTGAAATGGTATCCCTCAAGAGTTCCCACCTGCGACCCTGTCCCCTTTTGACTTCACTGTTTCTCTGTAGTATTCAGCTTGTTTAACTTTACCTTAAAAAACAGATAACACAATTGAATATGTTGGAATTCATAGATTGAGTTTAAACTTCGGCTAATGCACGCCCCCACTATCCATCAACACTACGTCAACGAAGAAAATCGGTGACGTAGTGCTGATGGGCGCAACATCCAGAATATTATTTTCACATGATTTTAAGAAAAACTCTGCACTGCTATGCCCCTGGGGGTTGTGGGAATAGCAGTTCTGTGGAATGGTGTCAATTGTCCCTTCAGTAGTAGTCAATGGCACTTCGGGTCACTCCACTGATCAATTTCGGTTCTAATTTCTTATCCCTGCAACGTTTATTTACGCAAAGGAAGTTAATGTCACACATAGAAACAACTTTTTTACTCGCTCCTACCCTCACTGGGATTCCAGATGAATCTGATCCTGTTTTTATGTTGTTGTCAGTTTTGAGAACGAGCTCAAGGCAGCCTCGTTCGACTTCATTAGTATCAAAAAGTCAATGTGGTGAAACTGTTACGTTGCAGAGTGTCCTTGGGGGACATTTAAATCTATCTATAAAGTCAGCAGTATTCGTGATCTGATATCAGAATCTATATACCATCATATTGCGTGGGAATGAACATCATCACCTTGCACTGCGAACTGATGGCTCCTTACCACAAGAGTCATCATCACACTATTAGCAGCAGGGGAAGTACAGTTTGGGTATTGCTATGCATTTCAAGTTGCACGATGGGACTCGACAGCAATTGGCTTTCTCCCGCCGCATACAAATCAACTCAAAACTGATGGTACTCTTCCGAGAGTTCTGCTCAGAGCTCTTGCGATACGTCCAAGGGAAACGCAAAAAGCGTAGAACACGGTGTTTTAAAAACTGATAATAATTATCATTATTTTTACCGATATAATGAAATATTAGAATATAGATTTAGGGGATGATACTTTTGGCAAGGGTTTCTCTGAAGCTGCAAGCAAGTTCTCTGTGGCTTACAAGCAAAAAATGCGAGGATTTTTTTTTTTTTTTTTACAAGTATGACAAGTAAAGTGAGATCCCACACCGGAATTGAATTTTTTGGGGCATCGATTGGGTTGTACATGCCCACAGTTTACCGTTGACCAAAATGGTACCAGACTTTGACATGCCCTCCTATTATTTTAATGGGACAACCTCCAATTCTGCACAATTTTTTTCAAAATTCCTGATTTCAACACACGCCGGCACATTTTTTTTTTCCCCTGAAAAGATATCAACACCTAAAAGTGAAGATAAAGAGAACGTGTGAGTGCGCTACGAACTAATAACAACAAGAAGAATGTTTTTTCTTTTTTTATAAACATTATAACAAAGTAACTACATCCTAGTCTTGCTAACTAAGATGCTTCAGCTGATTGACTTACTTCTACACCATAACTAATGATGAGAGAATAGAACCAGGTATTCATCTAAGTTTGCGATTCTCCCTTCCAGCTTTGTTCCGGACCTGCGAAAAGATGAAAGCCCAAGAGCAGAATGGACGAGGCAGCCATGATGCACGACCTGAGGTACTCGGCAGCGGAGAAGCACTGCGGAGATGACAAAGAGTGTTTGCGGAAGGAGAAACACGCAGCCGATTATGCATTGATCAAGGACAATATCATTAATGCTGTCAATCCCCTTAACCTCAATCCTTAGACAGGGCAACTAACATGGCGAGTGCTCCGGCATTTGCAGCCAAGGTGGCAGCTGAGAATGTGAAGTCATGGATATTCGGGGATGGTGTTGGTGATGAGGAAAGGTAGGAGAGTGTTGTGATATTGTGCTTGCAATTTTTAAAATATTTCTATTTCCACAGGGTGTGTGAGCCAGCTGACAGAATATGAGTGATATTAATAATTGGTGGTATTAATAATCCAGATGGCGACAGTGATAAGTCATCCAACAGCAGCAAGGAAGAAAAACCAAAAGAGCCAAAGACCTGGTGGAAGAGAGATAAGATATGGACTCTGGCGACTGTTTCACTACCTGTTATTATAGGTGTCATTATTACTGTCATGGGGTATCTGTTTCTTAACGATAACAGGGACATCAGAGACTACACCAAACAACAAACTGGCCACAGTACAAGAAATCTTGGTATCAACGAAGACCTAAAAGGTTACAGCAAGGACAACACCGAGACCAACAAGCAAAGGTTGGAGGTACAGCGGAAAACTCTACACAACAATGTGGAAATTGAGCAAGAACAACTAATAGACAACGCAAATAGAGCAGCCACACAGGTGCTCCTTTGGGAAAATCCCACGAACTACACCTCAGAACCAAGGTCGGAGGTGTCATTTCCGAAGGGCTCTTCGTACGTCTCTTATTCGCAGCCTCAATACAAGCCAAATTATACTGCACCTTCTATTAAGGTAGAAGAAATTGTAGGGGAGTTTGAACGCAAACTCAGACATAGCGGCACGCGAGGAACGTCGCGAGAGGCGACGTTTACGACGAGAAAGGAGGAATCGTTTTAAAAATCCTTCACAACCTGCACTGGATGCACAAGATGAGCTCGCGCTACAAAAAAGGCTAAAGGAAGATAAGTCAGATAAGATTGCACAGTACTCGCAAACCCGCACCAGAGATACCCGTCCAGGCTCGCTTCGCTCGCGCAAAGTTATTTATTTTTTGTTTTTCTGAATAAAACTTGTTTTACCTTTGCTTAAGTATGCAAAAATGAAAACGATGGCTAGGTTATAGTGGGTATGGGGCTTATTTCAAGTTACTCATTTTCATCTTTCTGAACAAACTTATTTTACAACCAAGTCACCTCTGTTTTTATTTCTGTATCCGGCTTTTTGGCCTTGCTTTTTTAGATCTCCAAACAAAAACAGCTGTCAGCGGGTATCGAAAAGTGCGGGTTCGCACATCCAAAATAAGAAGTTTTTTCCTTGTACTAGTAATAATATAAAAAAACCCGCACTAGATACCCGTCCAGACTCGCTTCGCTCGCGCGAAGTAATTTATTTTTTGTTTTTCTATTTAAACTTGTTTTCCCTTTGCGATGGCTAGGTTACAGTGTTGCAGTTTTGCGGGTATGGGGCATATTGCAAGTTACCCATTTTTAGCTTTCTCAACAACCTTATTAACAACCAAGTCACCTCCGTTATTATTTCCTGAAAAATATAAAAAAGCCCACAGTAGCCCCCAATTTCCTTGGAACCCAAAAAATCCCCAATACTGGTAATAATGTAAAAAAGCCCTCGGTACAGTAATAGGTATGTCAGTCATTCTTTTTTTTTGTAAAAAATTCGATCCAAGCTGCATTTTAATGCGCTGCATCGTTCAGTTCATTTCCATCCGAAATCGGGACAAACTTGTCACCTGAATTGAGAAAAGAGGTTTTGTGGTTTACTGAATCTGCTCAGTACCAAAACTAAAAATTAATCGAAGGGTCTAATTTTACACTGCTGGTCCAGCGGGATCCAGAGAAAAAATAATCGAGCAAAAATATATTCAAGAGTACTAAGCATGTGCCGGTGAGGCAGATTGTTACTACCTGTCTTTTTGGACCTACTTTGATACTTAATGAAAACACTTGTACATGAAGTCACAACTTATGATGAATTATGAGCTATCTGCATACCGGCTTGATAACTATGTCTTGAATGTTGAGGTTGCTTCCAGATACATAAGCGTGGTTCATATTTAGAGCCCAGAAAAGGACAACATATCCGCAAATAACGTTGTTGGTAGCTGGTTGCACACCAGTCTTAATAAATGAGATGTCAAAATTACTAAAAGCAAAAACGGAGTGCAGCTTTGGTAGTGCTGGTGATGCAGTCTAGACGAGGATCAACTACAACTAAGGAGTTCCGTTCCCCAATGTAACAGCCAGTAGCCAGTGTGACCCCACCGAGGTATGAGGTGCGGTATTAAGAAACATGAACTCATGTTCACAACTTCAGGAGGGCAAGCCAGGTCTAGAGGAAACTTGAATACGTAAGAGAGATCACTTTCTGTGAGCACCCGCTGCTCTTGCCTTATCAAATCCAGCTCCACCTTGCTCACCGACATCTTCAGGTTCAAAAGGCTCCTGTTTTTTTTCAAAAATTGTGCATAGTGTGATTGCCTACAGAAAATTTCATACTCAAAAAACTACTCCAAAGTTGTTTGTTTTTCTCCAAATTTTTATACACCATGTTATTTATGGTTACAGTAGTTACTTTAAAAGGCTAAGTAACGCATCACACCTAGTCACTGTTAAATTATCGTTATGTTGTTTATGATACAATACATTTGTATTTTACGTACAAACTTGAACAGTTAACCCCCTTCCATATTAATGCATTGGTTGGTTAATTATATTTTTGATGTAATGAGGTTCTAAGAGCAAGTCAACTGTACATTTCAAAAAGGAGCTTGGCATCGCGCTATTCAAGAGGTGGCTTCTACCTTTGTAAATTTAAAGAGTGCTATCTTTTACAAGACTCTATCAAACCACTAGATTTCATACTCCAAATCTCCAAAAAATGGCCAAATCCACCATCTTATTTTTTCCAAAGTTTTTTCGGTACAATCTTTCACAGAAAACACTTACAAAATTCAGATTCCTGAAAAATTTTTTTTTTGACCTTTTTCTTTTGACTTTGGTACTAAATTATCAACATTTTGAACTGGTCAAAGTTCTACAGGCTGGTCTTGTGTACCAACCTGGTGGGGTTGATAACTATAGACCAGGTTCAAAATCCTGGGCTTCTCAAGTAGTGGGATCGCGGAAAAAAAAAATCGCAGCCGGCAGGGTTTGAACCTGCGCATGCAAAGCACACTCGCTTAGCAGGCGAGCCCCGTAACCACTTGGGTACGGCTGCTGCTGGATTTTCTTTTTTTTTTCTTTTTTTTTTTTCTTTTTTTTTTTTTTTTTTTTTTTTTTTTTCGGGAAGATAAAATGGAAACTACTCTCTTTGTCCTTTTTCATTATACTGTTAATTAGTACAATCTTTCTACTGACTCTGATCGTTGTCTCGACATACAGCGACAGGGAAAACCCGCGAGCTGGGGACGACAGTCTTCTTCAGCATTTAAGCATTTTTCGACTTGAAAAGACATGACCCTTCAATTTAATGAGTTCTCATGTTTCTGGGTTTGGGAAGGGGGAATGTGCACTTCTTCTCTTGATCCTTTGTTCCCATGGATCCCTTGTCTCTGTGCACAAAAAATAATTCGTCGTCTACCCAGCTTTACATTTGTCGCTGTACCAGTAAATAAAATGGGGCGAAAGAAGGGGGTGTGAGTCGTCCGTCCTTTGATCTCTGGGGCGTACGGACGTCAAGTTTTTTCGCTTGAAGGTTTTTCATCCTTTTCTTGGGTTGGGGGGCGGCCTTTGATTTTTATAATATGTGTGCGGCCTTTGGCTCCACTGGTCGGTGTTTCCTGGGGGGGTGAAAAGCATGTTTTGGTCCGAGTTTTCCTCGTTGACCGGGGTTTTTTTTTTTTTTTGGGGGGGTCTGGTTGCAGGTTGTGTCTCCTGCTTCGCGGGGGCTTTGGTCACGTTTCTAACCTCGCTCCCGCTCTTGTTCTCCCTCGTCCTCTACCATGTGTTTTGGGTTGGCTCTGGGGTCTTGGCTCTGTCTTTTCCTCGACTCTTGAGACCTCCTTCGTGGAGTCCCTAGCGCCTTCCCCCTTTCGACGAGAAGTCCAGGACCCTTCGCGTTGGATCCCCTTCTCTCTCCCTCATCTCTCCTTGGGTGCTTTTCTCACTCTGTGACGACGACCTTGTGACCAACTCTACTCCTGCCACACCTTGTCCGTCTCGCTCCGCCGGCTCCGGGCGTACGCCCGCTTTTTTCGGGAAGATAAAATGGAAACTACTTTCTTTGTCCTTTCTCATTTTACAACAAATTTGTAAAATCTTTCTACTGACTCTGATCGTTGTCTCGACATACAGCGACAGGGAAAACCCGCGAGCTGGGGACGACAGTCTTCTTTAGCATTTAAGCATTTTTCGACTTGAAAAGACATGACCCTTCAATTTAATGAGTTCTCATGTTTCTGGGTTTGGGATGGGGAATGTGCACTTCTTCTCTTGATCCTTTGTTCTCATGGACCCCTTGTCTCTTTTTTTTGGGAAAACCCCTAATCCGAACACAAAAGTTTCCGAAACCGCCAACTTTATACAAAGTATTTTTGTGCTAGAGGAGTAGCACATACTGGAGGAAAAAAAAGTTTAAGATACTTTTATTAAAATTAGTAAAGATGGGTGTTCCGAATGTTATTATCAGATGGATCACAGACTTTCTTACAAACAGGAAGGTTAGAGTTGAAGCGAATGGGTATTTTAGCGAATTCCGTACTCTGGCTAAGGGGGTTCCCCAGGGATCGATCCTGGGTCCTCTTCTCTATCTTATCTACGTTGATGACCTCTGCAAGATTTTGGAACTAGAGAAGGAAACAACGACGTCTGCTCTGTATGCGGATGACACAGCATGTGTGGTGTCAGGATCAAACATGGAAGAAGCTCTTTCGAATGCTCAGTTAGTACTCGACAAAGTGGATCAATGGTGTTTTGAAAACGACATGGCCTTATCAGTCTCCAAAACCTGTGCGCTTAAGATGAATGTTCGCTCGAAGGGCATAGTACTAAACGATACGTGTAATCGCGAACTGCTTTTCTCTAGATCTGTTGAGGAACGCATGCTTAAACTTGACTATGGTGACATCGAGAAGCATATCAATCTCAAATCACCCAGACCCATGCTTCAAAGTGGCGAAACTATTCTTGAAATTGGAGGAATCCCAATCAAGACACAAGAAGAACTCGACAACTTGATGCTGCAATACGTCGTTCGTGAGGACAGCATTATGGTTGTGAGAACAATATTCAAAACTGCCTTTCTGTTACCGATAGTCGACTCAGTAAAATACCTCGGGGTTCACATCGACGACAGGCTCACCTTCCACAAACAAGTAGGCAAGATTCACGAAGAATTAAAGAGGGGGATATCACTTCTGCAGTGCCTCCAGCCGTACGAACTGGACTACAAGACTCTTAACATGGTTAAGAACCTTTATGTAACCGCGAGAATCTCGTATGCGCTTGACAGTTTTGGTTGGCTGATAAGCAGCAGCGTTGACAGCATCGACTTCGAACTGAGGAAGGTCGCCAGACTGGTTACTGGATGCAGCAAGTGTACGCCAAGAGAGTTACTGTTGTGGGAGTCTGACATGTATCCTTTTAAACGTCAGATTGAAAAGCAGACAAAAATTGCGTACTACCGGTATAAAGCCATGACTTGGATACCTAATACAAACAGACTCGCCTCAACACAAAGCTACTGGGCTGGCCTAATCCCTGGCACTGATAGTCAGCGTGAAAGCCAGTGCCTTGTGCAGCCTGACTCGATGGAACCCTGGGTATCTCCGACGAACCTTAGGATTAGCAACAGCTGCGGATTTCCGAAGTCCGCGAACCCTGCGGTGGACAAAGAAAAGTTCATGTCGTACATTGGAACGTTGCCTCCTGTCGACATGGTAATCAACTGCGATGGCTCCTACTCTGCTTCCGGCGCGGCCGGTGCGGCTCATATTGCCAAGTCACGTAGCGGCCTTCGATCTGCTTACGCGTCTAGGCTTTATCAAGCTGACTGCAGCTACAGGGCTGAACAACATGCTCTGAAGAACGCGGCTAGACATCTGAGAACAGTGTTTAGCAAAGATCGTTCAATGAAATCTGTGAGGATATTCACGGACTCAAAATCCCTTCTGGATGAACTGCTGGGTGGAAGGTGCAGACAGAGGAATACCGAGTCCCTCAAGATACTGGAATACCTGCGCATGTGTGAGATGAAAGTGCATTTGCAATTCATCCCCTCGCACATTGGAATCGAGTTTCACGATGAAGTTGACGCGCTTGCAAAGGAAGCAGCGCACAACAAGAACATCCGACCTGTGCTAGTCAAAGGCACGTACTTCTCGCGATCATCACATGTGAAGCGCTGCATCAAAAAGGATCTGCTTAACGTGAGTGGTTACACCTGCTACAAACACCTCATCAGAGGCCGTTCCGTTAAATACCCTCCTGGGATGGAAAGAGCCGACGAGATACGGATAGCGAACTTCCGGACAGGATGTCACCCGCTAATTCAGAACTGGCGCAAGACGATCGACTGCCCATTTTGTGGCGAACCGTCCTCACAGGTTCACCTGCTGCAGGGATGTCAATCTCCCAAACTCGACTCGGCCAGGTTCAAAATCCTGGGCTTCTCAACACTGACCGGCAAGTGGGATCGCGACCGGGAACTTATTATTGCCAACGAAATTCCTAACCTTGAAGCCCTCTTCACTTTAGCGTGGCTTCCATCACTCGCGTTGATCATAAGGTGGATGGAACAAACATCTAACCTTAGACTTTGGAAGTAAAGTAGGTGACATGTAGTCGCCAATATCAATTTGTTATTATTTCAGTATTTTCATCATTATCAATCATCTCCTGGTTGGGTAACTGCACATCACCTTCGGTGTTGTCGCAGTGTCTCATCCAACACTCCTGTCTCCTTCTTCTCCTATTCTCCTTATAAATTTCTCTTGAGGGCAGGCCTTCGGGCTGTTCAAGTGGTCTTTGACCACCGCTCTAGTTATATGCTCGACTCTTTGTTTTCCTTATCGATGGTAGGAATGGTAACCGAATTAGCTTCGTGTGTCCAATTTCAAGGACGCGTGACCATTTATTTTTTTTTCCGTTGCCGCTCTTCTTACGTCCTCAGGCGGAGCCTACCTATGTTTCCCGTGTTTTCCAATTTGTCAGACTTAAGTCAAAAAGAAAGTATAAAAGAAAGACAAAACATAGAAGTGAAAAGAACAAAAACAAAGAGTTTGGTAGCACAGACGAGTGTTGTTGGGAAACTTGCGGAGAGGCTCGTGTATGACCGACTCATGCACTGGCTCACAAAACATTCGTCGCTCAGCCCACTACAGGCTGGATTCAGAAAGGGGAGAAATACCTGCGAGCAGATCACCGTTCTAGTAGATGCTATCGTAAGGAGCCACATGGAAGAAAAGAGATCAGTGTTCTTGTCATTCGACTTTACTGCTGCGTTTGACAGGATCAACCATAAGATACTTTTATTAAAATTAGTAAAGATGGGTGTTCCGAATGTTATTATCAGATGGATCACAGACTTTCTTACAAACAGGAAGGTTAGAGTTGAAGCGAATGGGTATTTTAGCGAATTCCGTACTCTGGCTAAGGGGGTTCCCCAGGGATCGATCCTGGGTCCTCTTCTCTATCTTATCTACGTTGATGACCTCTGCAAGATTTTGGAACTAGAGAAGGAAACAACGACGTCTGCTCTGTATGCGGATGACACAGCATGTGTGGTGTCAGGATCAAACATGGAAGAAGCTCTTTCGAATGCTCAGTTAGTACTCGACAAAGTGGATCAATAGTGTTTTGAAAACGACATGGCCTTATCAGTCTCCAAAACCTGTGCGCTTAAGATGAATGTTCGCTCGAAGGGCATAGTACTAAACGATACGTGTAATCGCGAACTGCTTTTCTCTAGATCTGTTGAGGAACGCATGCTTAAACTTGACTATGGTGACATCGAGAAGCATATCAATCTCAAATCACCCAGACCCATGCTTCAAAGTGGCGAAACTATTCTTGAAATTGGAGGAATCCCAATCAAGACACAAGAAGAACTCGACAACTTGATGCTGCAATACGTCGTTCGTGAGGACAGCATTATGGTTGTGAGAGCAATATTCAAAACTGCCTTTCTGTTACCGATAGTCGACTCAGTAAAATACCTCGGGGTTCACATCGACGACAGGCTCACCTTCCACAAACAAGTAGGCAAGATTCACGAAGAATTAAAGAGGGGGATATCACTTCTGCAGTGCCTCCAGCCGTACGAACTGGACTACAAGACTCTTAACATGGTTAAGAACCTTTATGTAACCGCGAGAATCTCGTATGCGCTTGACAGTTTTGGTTGGCTGATAAGCAGCAGCGTTGACAGCATCGACTTCGAACTGAGGAAGGTCGCCAGACTGGTTACTGGATGCAGCAAGTGTACGCCAAGAGAGTTACTGTTGTGGGAGTCTGACATGTATCCTTTTAAACGTCAGATTGAAAAGCAGACAAAAATTGCGTACTACCGGTATAAAGCCATGACTTGGATACCTAATACAAACAGACTCGCCTCAACACAAAGCTACTGGGCTGGCCTAATCCCTGGCACTGATAGTCAGCGTGAAAGCCAGTGCCTTGTGCAGCCTGACTCGATGGAACCCTGGGTATCTCCGACGAACCTTAGGATTAGCAACAGCTGCGGATTTCCGAAGTCCGCGAACCCTGCGGTGGACAAAGAAAAGTTCATGTCGTACATTGGAACGTTGCCTCCTGTCGACATGGTAATCAACTGCGATGGCTCCTACTCTGCTTCCGGCGCGGCCGGTGCGGCTCATATTGCCAAGTCACGTAGCGGCCTTCGATCTGCTTACGCGTCTAGGCTTTATCAAGCTGACTGCAGCTACAGGGCTGAACAACATGCTCTGAAGAACGCGGCTAGACATCTGAGAACAGTGTTTAGCAAAGATCGTTCAATGAAATCTGTGAGGATATTCACGGACTCAAAATCCCTTCTGGATGAACTGCTGGGTGGAAGGTGCAGACAGAGGAATACCGAGTCCCTCAAGATACTGGAATACCTGCGCATGTGTGAGATGAAAGTGCATTTGCAATTCATCCCCTCGCACATTGGAATCGAGTTTCACGATGAAGTTGACGCGCTTGCAAAGGAAGCAGCGCACAACAAGAACATCCGACCTGTGCTAGTCAAAGGCACGTACTTCTCGCGATCATCACATGTGAAGCGCTGCATCAAAAAGGATCTGCTTAACGTGAGTGGTTACACCTGCTACAAACACCTCATCAGAGGCCGTTCCGTTAAATACCCTCCTGGGATGGAAAGAGCCGACGAGATACGGATAGCGAACTTCCGGACAGGATGTCACCCGCTAATTCAGAACTGGCGCAAGACGATCGACTGCCCATTTTGTGGCGAACCGTCCTCACAGGTTCACCTGCTGCAGGGATGTCAATCTCCCAAACTCGACTCGGCCAGGTTCAAAATCCTGGGCTTCTCAACACTGACCGGCAAGTGGGATCGCGACCGGGAACTTATTATTGCCAACGAAATTCCTAACCTTGAAGCCCTCTTCACTTTAGCGTGGCTTCCATCACTCGCGTTGATCATAAGGTGGATGGAACAAACATCTAACCTTAGACTTTGGAAGTAAAGTAGGTGACATGTAGTCGCCAATATCAATTTGTTATTATTTCAGTATTTTCATCATTATCAATCATCTCCTGGTTGGGTAACTGCACATCACCTTCGGTGTTGTCGCAGTGTCTCATCCAACACTCCTGTCTCCTTCTTCTCCTATTCTCCTTATAAATTTCTCTTGAGGGCAGGCCTTCGGGCTGTTCAAGTGGTCTTTGACCACCGCTCTAGTTATATGCTCGACTCTTTGTTTTCCTTATCGATGGTAGGAATGGTAACCGAATTAGCTTCGTGTGTCCAATTTCAAGGACGCGTGACCATTTATTTTTTTTTCCGTTGCCGCTCTTCTTACGTCCTCAGGCGGAGCCTACCTATGTTTCCCGTGTTTTCCAATTTGTCAGACTTAAGTCAAAAAGAAAGTATAAAAGAAAGACAAAACATAGAAGTGAAAAGAACAAAAACAAAGAGTTTGGTAGCACAGACGAGTGTTGTTGGGAAACTTGCGGAGAGGCTCGTGTATGACCGACTCATGCACTGGCTCACAAAACATTCGTCGCTCAGCCCACTACAGGCTGGATTCAGAAAGGGGAGAAATACCTGCGAGCAGATCACCGTTCTAGTAGATGCTATCGTAAGGAGCCACATGGAAGAAAAGAGATCAGTGTTCTTGTCATTCGACTTTACTGCTGCGTTTGACAGGATCAACCATAAGATACTTTTATTAAAATTAGTAAAGATGGGTGTTCCGAATGTTATTATCAGATGGATCACAGACTTTCTTACAAACAGGAAGGTTAGAGTTGAAGCGAATGGGTATTTTAGCGAATTCCGTACTCTGGCTAAGGGGGTTCCCCAGGGATCGATCCTGGGTCCTCTTCTCTATCTTATCTACGTTGATGACCTCTGCAAGATTTTGGAACTAGAGAAGGAAACAACGACGTCTGCTCTGTATGCGGATGACACAGCATGTGTGGTGTCAGGATCAAACATGGAAGAAGCTCTTTCGAATGCTCAGTTAGTACTCGACAAAGTGGATCAATAGTGTTTTGAAAACGACATGGCCTTATCAGTCTCCAAAACCTGTGCGCTTAAGATGAATGTTCGCTCGAAGGGCATAGTACTAAACGATACGTGTAATCGCGAACTGCTTTTCTCTAGATCTGTTGAGGAACGCATGCTTAAACTTGACTATGGTGACATCGAGAAGCATATCAATCTCAAATCACCCAGACCCATGCTTCAAAGTGGCGAAACTATTCTTGAAATTGGAGGAATCCCAATCAAGACACAAGAAGAACTCGACAACTTGATGCTGCAATACGTCGTTCGTGAGGACAGCATTATGGTTGTGAGAGCAATATTCAAAACTGCCTTTCTGTTACCGATAGTCGACTCAGTAAAATACCTCGGGGTTCACATCGACGACAGGCTCACCTTCCACAAACAAGTAGGCAAGATTCACGAAGAATTAAAGAGGGGGATATCACTTCTGCAGTGCCTCCAGCCGTACGAACTGGACTACAAGACTCTTAACATGGTTAAGAACCTTTATGTAACCGCGAGAATCTCGTATGCGCTTGACAGTTTTGGTTGGCTGATAAGCAGCAGCGTTGACAGCATCGACTTCGAACTGAGGAAGGTCGCCAGACTGGTTACTGGATGCAGCAAGTGTACGCCAAGAGAGTTACTGTTGTGGGAGTCTGACATGTATCCTTTTAAACGTCAGATTGAAAAGCAGACAAAAATTGCGTACTACCGGTATAAAGCCATGACTTGGATACCTAATACAAACAGACTCGCCTCAACACAAAGCTACTGGGCTGGCCTAATCCCTGGCACTGATAGTCAGCGTGAAAGCCAGTGCCTTGTGCAGCCTGACTCGATGGAACCCTGGGTATCTCCGACGAACCTTAGGATTAGCAACAGCTGCGGATTTCCGAAGTCCGCGAACCCTGCGGTGGACAAAGAAAAGTTCATGTCGTACATTGGAACGTTGCCTCCTGTCGACATGGTAATCAACTGCGATGGCTCCTACTCTGCTTCCGGCGCGGCCGGTGCGGCTCATATTGCCAAGTCACGTAGCGGCCTTCGATCTGCTTACGCGTCTAGGCTTTATCAAGCTGACTGCAGCTACAGGGCTGAACAACATGCTCTGAAGAACGCGGCTAGACATCTGAGAACAGTGTTTAGCAAAGATCGTTCAATGAAATCTGTGAGGATATTCACGGACTCAAAATCCCTTCTGGATGAACTGCTGGGTGGAAGGTGCAGACAGAGGAATACCGAGTCCCTCAAGATACTGGAATACCTGCGCATGTGTGAGATGAAAGTGCATTTGCAATTCATCCCCTCGCACATTGGAATCGAGTTTCACGATGAAGTTGACGCGCTTGCAAAGGAAGCAGCGCACAACAAGAACATCCGACCTGTGCTAGTCAAAGGCACGTACTTCTCGCGATCATCACATGTGAAGCGCTGCATCAAAAAGGATCTGCTTAACGTGAGTGGTTACACCTGCTACAAACACCTCATCAGAGGCCGTTCCGTTAAATACCCTCCTGGGATGGAAAGAGCCGACGAGATACGGATAGCGAACTTCCGGACAGGATGTCACCCGCTAATTCAGAACTGGCGCAAGACGATCGACTGCCCATTTTGTGGCGAACCGTCCTCACAGGTTCACCTGCTGCAGGGATGTCAATCTCCCAAACTCGACTCTGCCAGGTTCAAAATCCTGGGCTTCTCAACACTGACCGGCAAGTGGGATCGCGATCGAGAACTTATTATTGCCAACGAAATTCCTAACCTTGAAGCTCTCTTCACTTTGGCGTGGCTTCCATCACTCGCGTTGATCATAAGGTGGATGGAACAAACATCTAACCTTAGACTTTGGAAGTAAAGTAGGTGACATGTAGTCGCCAATATCAATTTGTTATTATTTTTAGTATTTTCATCATTATCAATCATCTCCTGGTTGGGTAACTGCACATCACCTTCGGTGTTGTCGCAGTGTCTCTTCCAACACTCCTGTCTCCTTCTTCTCCTATTCTCCTTAAAAAAATTTCTCTTGAGGGCAGGCCTTCGGGCTGTTCAAGTGGTCTTTGACCACCGCTCTAGTTATATGCTCGATTCTTTGTTTTCCTTATCGATGGTAGGAATGGTAACCGAATTAGCTTCATGTGTCCAATTTCAAGGACGCGTGACCACTTATTTTTCCGTTGCCGCTCTTCTTACGTCCTCAGGCGGAGCCTACCTATGTTTCCCGTGTTTTCCAATTTGTCAGACTTAAATCAAAAGAAAGTATAAAAGAAAGACAAAACAAAGAAGTGAAAAGAACAAAAACAAAGCGTCTGGAAGCACAGACGAGTGTAACCAAAAAAAAAAAAAAAAAAAAAAGTTTCTTTTTACTGACACGGTAGTCCAGTGGTTCAACCGCGGATTGCTCAAGTACAACTTCCCGGTTCGAACCCGGCTGTGGTTAATTTTTACTTTTTTGTTCCTGAGAGAAAAATGTTATAAGGTTGCCTGAAAATAAATGCTGCAACTAATTAACCGTACTTGATTAACTTGACGAAGAACTTGTTGAAAAACTTGATTCAGAAAAACTTGATTCGGAAGAGTCACGACGACGTTTGCGTTTTATCTTCTTCGCGGCAGGCTTATTGGCAGTCTTCTTTGCAGCAGGCTTAGCGGCAGTCTTCTTTGCGGCAGGCTTAGTGGCAGTCTTCTTTGCGGCAGGCTTAGTGGCAGTCTTCGCAGCAGGCTTGGACGACGGCTTTGGAGGTATCGGGCAAGTCCTGCGGTTGTGTGATGCGAGGCCGCAGTTTGAACACTTGAGTGCTCGAGCTTCACCGTTGCTCCTTATCCTCACCTTCCTCCTCCTCCCAACACCTTTTTTCACAACAGGAGGTTTTGTGCCGTCCGATACATAGTGTTGCAGTTCACCAGGGAACACGGTAGCTGAGTAAAATTGGCGAAAGTTATCCATCATGGCAAAGGATGGCAAGGCAGTGGAATGTGTTAGTATATTGTGCCCCTGATGTATCAGCACCTTGATAGCGTGAGTGCATGGAAGATTGAATCTTCGATACTGAGGGCACTCACAAACGACAAGCCCCTCCTGCAATCGCACTACGCTCGATCGGGTCCTTCGCACCTCCCAGGCATTCTCCGACAACAGGGTGATTGCTGACGAGGACGCCTCGGTGGAGTTCTTCCGCACAATTTTTTCAACTGCCGGAACTGGTTTTACTCCCTCGACCTCCTCATGTAGACACCTTCGCTTTGCAAAGGTGTCGGCAGTCCAGCACCGCGTCGTCTTCAAGACCGGCAAGAGACTACCTTGTCGCGTTTCGCGAAAGATCGCGTTTACACTCTCAGCCGTGTTGGAGGTGTATGTTCCCCAGCGGGGTACGTTTTCGGGCCAGTAGGCGTCTGACCAAACGTTGCAGTCCGGTTTCCAGAAGATACTTGTGGGTGTCAGGCCCATAAGTTTGCTTGATCTCCCGCAGGTACTGTTCTGCTTCTTCTCTGTACTCCGTTTTGGCTAATTTCCACACAACGGTGGATGCATTCCGTTGTGGGATCTTCGTCTGTGTCACCACATTGTTAACGAGGTGCTTGACGCACAACGCCTGGTGTAACACGACTTCGGTCAAGGTAGTGTCTGCCTCCAACCCCTTCTGTCGGTCTGAGAACACTACACACCGTGTAAGGTGCTCTCCGTAGTGTACACGGAGGTGGGTGTTATGGTAGCACCAACCGTCCTTGTCTTCCGCATTGCCAACAGAGTATGCCAGCGGAACAACATGCCTTTCGGCATCTACACCCACTGTGATGTACAAGCACCCACCGTAGGGTCCGGTGAGGCTGCAAGCATCACTGCACAAAATCGGCAGCAGGCGGTCAAGGGAAGCAGGTTGCAGGAACGTCCAGAACAACCTCTGAAACGCCCCATCCTCCCTCTTTTGTACATCCCAGTACACGCTTTCATTCCGATTCTGCAAATCGGTGAGGTACGGGGCAAGCATTCCGTACTGCTCCCCAAGCAATCCGTGCACCCGAGCCTTCGCCATCTCCAGTCCTCTCTCTATTGTTCGCTTAGGGACTGCATAGTCCCTAAACGTACGCAGATCAGTTGCAGCTTGTTTAGGCCCATAATCGAACTGGGCTGCCACTTTCTCTTCCAAAACACGGCTCACCCATTCTGCCATGCCGTCGCAACCTCTCCTTTCGCCTGGAGAACACGAATGTTCAGCGGTGCCGAACACTTGGCATTCACCTTCCACCCACTTCGTCTTCACCTCCCACTCGCATTCGGCCTCCGGACAGTCGAAATTTAAATAGTTGCGGTCTTTCCGCTTTACCCTGAATGCATGCCCGTGTGCTTGTGAGTACTCAAACACACAGGACGTCAACTCGTCACGCGTCGCAAACTTGTCCCCTACAGCAGGCATGTCAGAAGAAGCAGGCATTGTTTGTTTTTAGAAAAATCTGACAAGAATTTAAAAAATTTGGTAATTTTTCAGGGGGAAAAAAAAAAAAAAAACTGTCGGTTAAATTTTTGTCAAGTTCGATTCCGGGTAGCGGATTTTTTATCCACAGGTTACAAGGCACTTTTTTTGTATAGAGTTGGCGGTTTCGGAAACTTTTGTGTCTGGATTAGAGGTTTTCCCTTTTTTTTTTTTTTTTTTTTTTTTTTCTTTTTTCTTTTTTTTTGGGAACCTTCCTAGCTAGCGGCCTGCAAAGTGTGTGTGTTGTGTATGTCGTTCCAAAACATAAGATCAAAGTCAAGCTACCGAACAAACCGGCGGTACTGAAAACAATGAAGATGAGTGCCCGCTTCTCACAACTGAAGAAAGTCCACAACAAGGCAGAAATAGATAAGATGCTGGAAAGAGTGGGACCCGGATTACACGGATTTGCCTATGCGGTTGGACGAAAAGTTCACAAGACGAATACCGTGCGGTATCTAGGCGTACATTATGACGAGAAGTTAACCTTTAAGTCGCAAATTCAAAAGATGATGACAGCTGCTTCCAAGGGTCTAGGCTTGTTGGTTAGACTCACCAGGATAGGCTGCAGAAAGAGGACACTCATCAGTATACTGGTGACGGTGGTGTTAGCAAGGGTGCTTTATGGTGTTGAAAGCTTTGCTTGGATGCTACCAAAAGAGTGCTTCGAACAACTGGAATTACTGGTTAACAGGGCAGTGAGGCTGGTAACTGGATGTCTGCGGAGCACCAAACTACAGAGACTTTACAAAGAAGCCGACACGCCAAGACTGAAGGAACACATCCAGTATAAGATGTGTAGAACTTATGAACGTTTCAAATTGAGTCCGTTCCTACCGACTCGCAAGCTGACGAGAACAGGGAGTTCAGAATTATTTCAAAAATCGAAATGGGGATGGAATGTCTGGATAGACTATGTCTCTGGTGTCCCTGGCCTTGACAACTACCGGAGCATTACCAACCTGGAAGTGAACCCAGAACACTACACTCTCCCTCCATGGAAAAGTACTAATGCGATGAAATTCACATATTCACGCAACAAGGAAGAGGCTGAACAGCGAGAAACTGAATTACCAGCTCACGAGATGAAAGTCTACACTGACGGGTCGATAAGACACAAACCCAACACTTACATGACAGACTCGGCTGCCGCTGTGGTCATGGTTAACGGAAGCAAGATGCGTCTACTTGGATATAAAATACCAGTAGCGGGTTCCTCTTATAGGACCGAGCAGATTGCAGTAAAAATGGCGTTGGAAAATTTAGTTCAGGTGGCGGAGGATGAACATGAATCTCTAACAACAACGACGCACCTGTTGACTGATTCGATGTCAGTCATGCAGGCATTGGAACAAGGGCCATATAAACAAAGGTCCCCAATGAACAAAAAGATCTGGAAGTTGGCAATAAAACTGGAGAAGAAGGGAATCCAAGTCAACATGCAGTATGTACCGGCACACAGAAACGTGCGGTACAACGAAGTAGCGGACCAACTGGCGAAATTCGCTGCAGGCCTGAAGGAAGATCCACCTCACGAAGATGTTATTATTAAACAACTGCCCACTCAACTTGACATGGGAACATTGATGACGTTTCACAAGCGGAGAAAACGGGAGAACTGGATCGGACCAGGAGAGGTAAGACACCCTCCGTACATCGAAGCTCTAACACGACCAGAGGAAGTACTGATGTCACGCTTTAGAGTGGGACATTGCAGATCTCTGATAATCAAAGGACTGAACGAGCTGTGCTTTTTCTGTAAACTTGGAAAGGCGACAGCACATCATGTATTATTTATATGCGAACATTGGTGTATAGAAACCTTGAGGGAAAAATACATCAGTCACATGATGAATGACAAGGGAGAGGAAGCATGCCAACTGGAGGACTGCTACTTACCTGCGAATCAACAGCAGATGACTGGTTTTGTCACAACCTTAGACAGACTGGCACAACTATTAGGACGGTAGTATTATTAAAACATCGACATTTCGAATATCAACATTGAAGGCATCATTGCAACACATCTGAAGTCGCCCAAGTGGACAATTTATTCTGTAGTATTAGTTTTAAGTTGAATTTCCAGGTGAGATTTGGACTGTTAGCTTTTGGCTAAGGCCCTCCCTGAAGAGCAAGAACAAAAAAACTACTCACACCTGAAGAAAACATACACAAAGAACACACTGTAAGCTGTGTGTGTATTTTGTGTTTGTCACAACAGGAGAGAAAAGAAAGAATGTCAAGGTTGGTCACCTTGCCTATCAACGCACAACATTGGTGGTCTCTACTAGACCCTGAGTGATCCCACTGGATCTCTCATCGTTCATAGTACCCTGTGTGAAGTTATAAAATCAAAGGTAAACTATGAACTACAAATGACTTAGCCTGTTATTATAATGCCACAGGCAGGCCCTGCATTCAGCAACTATCCAGCAGTGCTTGGATGTCCTGATCTTCTTCTAAAAAAAAGAAAGAAAAACAAAACTGTAGCTGGGATCACTCAGGATCAACAGACTACCAATGCTACCTGTTGTACTTGCTCACTATGGGGGGTGATGCCAAACACCCAGAAGTACTTAACTACTTTCCTTCTTGCTGCCCAGGAGTTTCTGACCAGAACTAATAGAAAATAAAAAGTAGATGGGAAACAATAAAAAGTAAAATGCATATAACTGAAGTTAAACAAGACAAATGAAGTAACAGACCAGAACAGAAAGAGAATTGTAATAGAAGATTACAAATAAAAAAATGCAAGTATCAACACATAATCAAGATACACCAGCAGCTAACAAACAACATAAAATTGAAGATCAGTTGCCAGAGTATTTCAACCATGGTAGAATACTCGCCCCTCTGGCAGGGATTATCCCAGACTTGTCCTTTAATTTAGTTGGACACCATGGCTTACAACCCTTCCAGAGGGAAGCACCATTATGACTTCTATTTTTTTTCTTCAAGAAAATCATAAGGTGGTAACAAAGAAAAATGCTAAGAGGAACCCCTTATTAACACCTAAGACATCTAAACTGCAGCCCAGCTTATGCCCAATGCACTAACAGGTCATTCCCTCACACTCAGATCAAAAAATCAAAGTTCAGAGTGCATCTTAGCATGAATGAGAGAATTTCCTCCCGCTTTTTTTGAACAAAAGGGATAGAAGAGGGGATAGAAAACGAACATAACAATAAGATTCTAAGTGAGAAACACTTAGCAGAAACACTTAGCAGCTTTTAAGGAGCTGAAAAGCAAAAAAAAAATCTAAGTGAGAAACACTTAGTAGAAACAATTTGTAGCTAATTAAGCTGAAAATAAAAAAAATAAAAAATTTCTAAGTGAGAAATACTTAGCAACTTTTAGAACAAATATTTCAGTAAATAACCTGTAATGATTAAACCATTACAAGTTTGATGCCAAAACTGACAAGGACTGAGTTGAATTTCCAGGTGAGATTTGGACTGTTAGCTTTTGGCTAAGGCCCTCCCTGAAGAGCAAGAACAAAAAAACTACTCACACCTGAAGATTATCAAAACAAAGAAAGGAGATACGAAGCCTACGGGATTCCCACCCCCAACCCCCAAAACAAAGAAAGTAAGAAAGAAAGAAAGAAAAAGAACAACCGCGCCTAACAGCGCAATCAGCATCACAGACTCACGGGTCGTGGTGCACACAAAAAAAAAAAAATTGTGTGTTTTCTTTTTTTTAAAAAAACGAATTTTTGAAAACTGTTGTAAGCCTGTTCCTGGTATCGAGGATTATTTCTCGTCAGAATGCGGTCGTATCTGCGCTCAGGCAAGCGTTCAGTTTTCATTGTAACCTTTACTGCGTGGAGTAGGTGTGTTGTTTTCCGGCAACCATAAGTGGCAATACTACTGTTCTGGTACGTCTCTTACTATCCTAATGTAAACAATTATCAAAATTGAAATTTGCGTTCGTATCTTAATTTTTTTAAAAGAAAAAAAGAAATTTCCACAAGACCGCGTTGTAGCGTCTGTTGGGCATCTTTTTTTTTTCCCTCGAGCCGTTTTACGTGGCATTAAGCCATCTAGTCTGTTGTGGTTCTATTTACAGCTGATGTTGCACTGTACCGTCGCGGAATTCCTGTTTTTCGATATGCTTCACCCCATCATATTTGTTTACGGGTTTTCTTTTTTGTTTTGTTTCTTGCACACGGAATACTGATCTGGTACGGCAAACAAAAAAAAAATAAAATAATGCTTTATAGCCTTGACAACTAAAGGATTGGAATAAAAAAGTGTTGAGATTAGTCTAAGTTTTCAACCCCTGCTAAGTGAGTTTCCAACCAACGATTCTAAAGCTACAGTTTCTGTACTTTATTGTTTCTGTACTTTATTGGGGTTTTCCCAAAAAATAAAATGGCTGGTAAGAAAGCAATGCGTCCGCAAGATAGAAGGGCAGCGGAAAGGAGAGAAAGAGAAAGGAAAGAGGCGAAGATGATGAGGGAACAAGCCAGAAATGAGATCCGGGAAGAAGAAGAGGGGTCTCAGCAGGAGATAGAGTCCCAGCAACAGGAGGAAATGGAGATGGACTCTCCAGAAGTGCCAGAAGGAATCTCAGTAGAAGTGATTGCAGTAGGACCTCCAGCAGCATTTCAAGCAAGCCCTCAAAACAAGGAGGCAATTCAAACAAAGACAAGCCCTCAAAACAAAGAGGCAATTCAAATAAGCCCTCAAAACATAGAGGCACAAGGAAGCGTATTATTAAAAACGAAACAAAGCCCTCCGTCAAATGAGGCACCCCAATCAAGCCCTCAAATCAAAGAGGCACAAAGAAGATCAACGGTGATTATGAATGGACCACCACCGAAACTCAACAAGGAGCATTTTAATTGCAAAATACTCCAGCCAACTGATGACCTCAACAGCAAGACCAATGGAATTATACTTTCATTGGCTCAACAAGGAAGAAGCCTGGACGAACAATACTTCGAAAAGGCCAGCAAAACGAAGCAACTGACGATGGTGTTCACACGGCCACCTCCAAAACGTGCCCTACAACACGCAACTGACTGCAGTCAGATACAAACGCCGGTCCAATTTGATGGGCAATTAAGAATAAGAAGCTGGTGGTTCGTTGCTTTGTCTGGCACGATACACCGACCTACTCTAACAATCGCCAAGAAGATCAGCCCACCAGTGACCCACGAACTAATTGCGTGGATAACAACTAAAGAGTTGACCAAGTCACAGGTCCAAAATCCAGCAGCTGTAACAGCAATTGTCAAAGCTGTTGTGGCACAACACGGAAGAGTCGATCAACGCTCCTACAGATACGTTGGCAAAGACTTCGTAGAACTCACTGTTCTCCCAAACGATGTGGAAGCAGCTGTTATACTTCTAAAAAACTCTGGAATAGGAAATGTTTATTTCCGGATCAAATCAGTGGCGGGACAGACACCCACTCAGTACACTACAGTGTGGCTGGACCGCAAGACAACAAACGAAGAGGCAGTTGGCATACTTAAAGCCCAACATGACCTCTGCCATGGACTCACCATCATACATGGCAAGATTGGATTGAGGGTGGTTTACACGAAGGATGTTGACAAGGTGAGAAAGGGTGCTGGTAAATACGCATCCACAGTGTTTGGCGAAGGGCTCCACCGTCTCAGTGGAGCACCATACAGCTGGGGCAATAGACTTCGGAACATCCTATTGGAGATAGGACTGAAGTCGAAGTTTATAAGGATGGACAGAGGGGACTTTATCATCGCACTGGACAAGAAACCAGAATCAAGGTTTGTACAGTGTGGTGATATTGTCATCCTCATTGAAAAATTAGAAACAGAAGTGAAGGCGAAAGAAACGGAGAAACCTGTTGTAGTTAAGTACCGTGAGGCTAAGACATCGTACGCAGCAGCGGTCAAGAAGTCACTCCCGACAACGAAGAAACCAACGGCCGAAGTTCAGGTTGTAGAAAACAACGTGAACAGCCTGAGAGAGAAAACGAACGAGACTATCGAACGTCTCCAGAAAGAAGTAAAAGACATGCAAGTTCGACTTGATGAAGGCATGGCACAGATAACCGGGATTGTAGAAACCCTGGTGCAAACTACGAAAAAGAACGAAGCAGCCAACAACAACATGGCGACAGCCATCACTTCGTTGATAGAAGCTGTCAAGAGGATTGAGAACAATCTTGGTATGAACAAGATTACTACAAGTGCGACCAATAGGAACAACACTGGCCAATCATGATTGTGATCTGGTCAAATAACATTCGCTCAGTTCTGAAACCAGAAAATTACTTTCGATTGAACTGGGCACTGAAAGAAGAAAAGCCTGAAGTAGTACTACTGCAGGAAACGTGGTTATCAAAAGAAAAACAATTCGCTATTGAAGGGTATGCAATCCACAGGCGAGACAGCACCATCAAGTCAGGTCATCGAGGACTCGTCACTCTGGTCAGAAATGATTTAAATAAGTTAATATTAAAACACCCCGACATCTCACATGACCAAACTGAGATATTAACAGTAGTACTTCAATCTAATCCGCCATTGACAATTCACAATGTTTACCACCCGCCTGAAATCAAGGCAACAACCTGGAAGTTCAAAACAGAGCCCGGCACATTGATTGCGGGTGACATTAATGGACACCATTCAACTTGGTCAAATGGAAATACGAACATTACTGGTAACAGCTTCTACGATTGGTCACTAGAAGCAACAATTCAAATTTTAAATAAACCTCAACAACAAACAAGACCACAAAGCTCAGCTTCTCCGGATGTAATTGCATTAGATATTTCAATAGATGCACAAATCGAACTCATGAAGGGATGGGGCAGCGATCACCTGCCACTCAAACTGACAATCGAAGATATCAAAACAGATGAATATTCAAAAGAGAGTTCTGGAACATGGAAATGGAAGTGGCATTGTGCCGATTGGAATTATTATAAAATATTGTTGGAAAGGGCAGCGCCCAAATTAGAAAGAATTAAGAATGTGCAGAAACTTGCTAATAGGATCAACAACGAGATTCTGAGAGCAGCGAGTAGGGCCATCCCAGGCTACAACAAGAAGTCAAGTAGTACCTTCGCTGTGAGGGATTCAGAATTGGAAGATTTAATGGCAGAGACTGACCCTGATAAGACAGACTCAGAAGCAATTGAAAGAGGTATCAACATGATTAAACAGAAGATCATTGAGTGCGACATGACTGGAATGGACTACCGATGGGCCTTTAGAAAAGTTAAACAACTGGAAGGTAGAATGATGGACCATTCAATTACTAAGATTGTCGACGGTGAGAAGGAATTAACCGACCCGCGGGAGATGGCAGATGTCTTCACCAAAACATACGCAGACCAATTCAAATTCGAAGACGGTGAACCAACCTTACAAGGAATACCTGATGACAACTCGGTGGAATTTGGAATGCCTGAACTGGAACGACAAATTTCAAAAACAAAGGAGAAGAAGGCACCTGGACCTGACCACATCTGGAACTCGATGTTAAAACAACTTCCAAAAGCTTTCCTCGAGCAACTACTAAGACTATTCAACCTCTCATGGCAACGATCAGCAGTACCCAGGTGCTGGAAAAGTGGAATGGTAATACCCATACTGAAAAGAAACAAGTCTTATCGTACAGACCGATAGCACTAACCTCGACCGTCTCGAAACTCTTTGAAAGAATGGTCGTAGAACGGATGCACCACCTGTTGAAAGACAGAATGAATCCGAGGCAAGCAGCCTACAAACGAGGACGGGATTCCATTGAAAATCTCTGTATAGTTACAGACAAACTCAAAAGTGCCAAGGCAATGGGAGAAGAAGCGATATTAATCACCTTCGACCTACAAAAAGCCTTCGATGCAGTTCAACCGGTAACTCTTCTAAATAAGATGTCCAAAATAGGACTACCAACGAAATATCTACGGTGGGTTCAAAACTACTTGACTAGCAGGAAGATTTCAACAAGGGTGAAAGGAGTGAAGGGAGCATTCCGGAACATTCGAGTAGGAGTGCCACAAGGAAGCGTGCTGGGACCCCAGTTATTCTCTATCTTCATAAATGATTTGATAGATAAACTAGAGATGTACGAACCGACTGTCTTTGCAGATGATGTTGGAATAGTAATAACCGCGGGCACTGTCAGCTGTTTAGAAAACAAGGTTAACAACGCAGTCAAAATATTTGAAAGGTGGGCACTTGACTCACACATCAAAATCAATAAGAACCCTGGCAAGACGGAATACATTCACGTGAGGCCAAGTGGAACACATGACAAGTCCCCAGTAGTAGTATACTCTGAAGAACACACATTTAAATATGTGGTGGCCACGGCAGAACAAATGAGTAACCTTGTGAAGGATGATAACTCAACAACTGTAGCTTCAAAAGAAGAATTCGCCATCACTCACCTGTATGTCGTTCCAAAACATAAGATCAAAGTCAAGCTACCGAACAAACCGGCGGTACTGAAAACAATGAAGATGAGTGCCCGCTTCCCACAACTGAAGAAAGTCCACAACAAGGCAGAAATAGATAAGATGCTGCAAAGAGTGGGACCCGGACTACACGGATTTGCCTATGCGGTTGGACGAAAAGTTCACAAGACGAATACCGTGCGGTATCTGGGTGTACATTACGACGAGAAGTTTACCTTTAAGTCGCAAATTCAAAAGATGATGACAGCTGCTTCCAAGGGTCTAGGCTTGTTGGTTAGACTCACTAGGATAGGCTGCAGAAAGAGGACACTCATTAGTATACTGGTGACGGTGGTGTTAGCAAGGGTGCTTTATGGTGTTGAAAGCTTTGCTTGGATGTTACCAAAAGAGTGCTTCGAACAACTGGAATTACTGGTAAACAGGGCAGTGAGGCTGGTAACTGGATGTCTGCGGAGCACCAAACTACAGAGACTATACAAAGAAGCCGACACGCCAAGACTGAAGGAACACATCCAGTATAAGATGTGTAGAACTTACGAACGTTTCAAATTAAGTCCGTTCTTACCGACTCGCAAGCTGACGAAAACAGGGAGTTCAGAATTATTTCAAAAATCAAAATGGGGATGGAATGTCTGGATAGACTATGTCTCTGGTGTCCCTGGCCTTGACAATTACCGGAGCATTACCAACCTGGAAGTGAACCCAGAACACTACACTCTCCCTCCATGGAAAAGTACTAGTGCGATGAGATTCACATATTCAAGTAACAAGGAAGAGGCTGAACAGCGAGAAGCTGAACTACCAACTCACGAGATGAAAGTCTACACTGACGGGTCGATAAGACACAAATCCGAGACTTACATGACAGACTTGGCTGCCGCTGTGGTCATAGTAAAAGAAAGCAAGATGCGTCTACTTGGATATAAAATACCAGTAGTGGGTTCCTCTTATAGGACCGAGCAGATTGCAGTAAAACTGGCGTTGGAAAATTTAGTTCATGCAGGCATTGGAACAAGGGCCATATAAACAAAGGTCCCCAATGAACAAAAAGATCTGGAAGTTGGCAATGAAACTGGAGAAGAAGGGAATCCAAGTCAACATGCAGTATGTACCGGCACACAGAAACGTGCGGTACAACGAAGTAGCGGACCAACTGGCGAAATTCGCTGCAGGCCTGAAGGAAGATCCACCTCACGAAGATGTTATTATTAAACAACTGCCGACTCAACTTGACATGGGAACATTGATGACGTTTCACAAGCGGAGAAAACGGGAGAACTGGATCGGACCGGGAGAGGTAAGACACCCTCCGTACATCGAAGCTCTAACACGACCAGGGGAAGTACTGATGTCACGCTTTAGAGTGGGACATTGCAGAACTCTGATAATCAAAGGACTGAACGAGCTGTGCTTTTTCTGTAAACTTGGAAAGGCGACAGCACATCATGTATTATTTATATGCGAACATTGGTGTATAGAAACCTTGAGAGAAAAATACATCAGTCACATGATGAATGACAAGGGAGAGGAAGCATGCCAACTGGAGGACTGCTACTTACCTGCGAATCAGCAGCAGATGACTGGTTTTGTCACAACCTTAGACAGACTGGCACAACTATTAGGACGGTAGTATTATTAAAACATCGACATTTCGAATATCAACATTGAAGGCATCATTGCAACACATCTGAAGTCGTCCAAGTGGACAATTTATTCTGTAGTATTAGTTTTAAGTTATCAAAACAAAGAAAGGAGATACGAAGCCTACGGGATTCCCACCCCCAACCCCCAAAACAAAGAAAGTAAGAAAGAAAGAAAGAAAAAGAACAACCGCGCCTAACAGCGCAATCAGCATCACAGACTCACGGGTCGTGATGCACTCAAAAAAAAAAAGAAAAAGAGTTTACCAACGATTCTAAAGCTACAGTTTCTGTACTTTATTGTATCAAAAGGAAAAAAGTTTAAAATGGCTGGAAAGAAAGCAATGCGTCCGCAAGATAGAAGGGCTGCAGAAAGGAGAGAAAGAGAAAGGAAAGAGGCGAAGAAGATGAGGGAACAAGCCAGAAATGAGATCCGGGAAGAAGAAGAGACCCAACAAGAAGACGAGGACGTGGTGATGGGAGAATCACCAGAAGTATCAGAGGAAGAAATGGAGATGGACTCTCCAGAAGTACCGGAAGGAATTGCAGTAGAGGTGACCGCAGTAGGACCTCCAGCAGTATTTCAAGCAAGCCCTCAAAACAAGGAGGCAACTCAAACTTAGACAAGCCCTCAAAACAAAGAGGCAATTCAAATAAGCCCTCAAAACATAGAGGCACAAGGAAGTGTATTAAAAACGAAACAAAGCCCTCCGTCAAATGAGGCACCCCAATCAAGCCCTCAAATCAAAGAGGCACAAAGAAGATCAACGGTGATTATGGATGGGCCACCACCGAAACTCAACAAGGAGCATTTTAAATGCAAAATACTCCAGCCAACTGAGACCCTCAACAGCAAGACCAACGGCATTATACTTGCATTATCTCAACAAGCAAGAAGCCTGGACGAAGACTACTTCGAAAAGGCCAGCAAAACGAAGCAACTGACGATGGTGTTCACACGACCACCTCCAAAACGTGCCCTACAACACGCAACTGACTGCAGTCAGATACAAACGCCGGTCCAGTTTGATGGACAATTAAGAATAAGAAGCTGGTGGTTCGTTGCTTTGTCTGGCACGATCCACCGCCCAACTCTAACAATAGCTAAGAAGATCAACGCACCGGTGACCCACGAATTAATTGCGTGGATAACAACTAAAGAGTTGACCAAGTCACAGGTCCAAAACCCGGCAGCTGTAACAGCAATTGTCAAAGCTGTTGTGGCACAACACGGAAGAGTCGATCAACGCTCCTACAGATACGTTGGCAAAGACTACGTAGAACTCACTGTTCTCCCAAACGACGTGGATGCAGCTGTTGCATTATTAAGAAACTCCGGAATAGGAAATGTTTATTTCCGGATCAAATCAGTGGCGGGACAGACACCCACTCAGTACACCACAGTGTGGCTGGACCGCAAGACAACTAACGAAGAGGCAGTTGGCATACTTAAAGCCCAACATGACCTCTGCCATGGACTCACCATCATTCATGGCAAGATTGGATTGAGGGTGGTTTATCAAAAGGATGTTGATAAAGTCAGAAAGGGTGCTGGTAAATATGCATCCACAGTGTTTGGCGAAGGGCTCCACCGTCTCAGTGGAGCACCTTACAGCTGGGGAAACAGACTTCGGAATATCCTATTGGAGATAGGACTGAAGTCAAAGTTTATAAGGATGGACAGAGGTGACTTTATCATCGCACTGGACAAGAAACCAGAATCAAGGTTTGTACAGTGTGGTGATATTGTCATCCTCATTGAAAAGTTAGAAACAGAAGTGAAGGCGAAGGAAACAGCGAAACCTGTTGTAGTTAAGTACCGTGAGGCTAGAACATCGTACGCAGCAGCGGTCAAGAGGTCACTCCCGACAACGAAGAAACCAACGGCCGAAGTTCAGGTTGTAGAAAACAACGTGAACAGCCTGAGAGAGAAAACGAACGAGACTATCGAACGTCTCCAGAAAGAAGTAAAAGACATGCAAGTTCGACTTGATGAAGGCATGGCACAGATAACCGGGATTGTAGAAACCCTGGTGCAAACTACGAAAAAGAACGAAGCAGCCAACAACAACATGGCGACAGCCATCACTTCGTTGATAGAAGCTGTCAAGAGGATTGAGAACAATCTTGGTATGAACAAGATTACTACAAGTGCGACCAATAGGAACAACACTGGCCAATCATGATTGTGATCTGGTCAAATAACATACGCTCAGTTCTGAAACCAGAAAATTACTTTCGATTGAACTGGGCACTGAAAGAAGAAAAGCCTGAAGTAGTACTACTGCAGGAAACGTGGTTATCTAAAGAAAAACACTTCGCTATTGAAGGGTATGCAATCCACAGGCGAGATAGCACCATCAAGTCAGGTCATCGAGGACTCGTCACTCTGGTCAGAAATGATTTAAATAAGATAATATTAAAACACCCCGACATCTCACATGACCAAACTGAGATATTAACAGTAGTACTTCAATCTAATCCGCCATTGACAATTCACAATGTTTACCACCCGCCTGAAATCAAGGCAACAACATGGAAGTTTAAAACAGAGCCCGGCACATTGATTGCGGGTGACATCAATGGACACCATTCAACTTGGTCAAATGGTAATACGAACACCACTGGTAACAGCTTCTACGATTGGTCACTAGAAGCAGCAATTCAAATTCTAAACAAACCTCAACAACACACAAGACCACAGAGCTCAGCTTCTCCGGATGTAATTGCATTAGATATTTCTTTGGATGCACAAATCGAACTCATGAAGGGATGGGGCAGCGATCACCTGCCGCTCAAACTGACAATCGAAGATATCAAAACAGATGAATATTCAAAAGAGAGTTCTGGAACATGGAAATGGAAGTGGCATTGTGCCGATTGGAATTATTATAAAATATTGTTGGAAAGGGCAGCGCCCAAATTAGAAAGAATTAAGAATGTGCAGAAACTTGCTAATAGGATCAACAACGAGATTCTGAGAGCAGCGAGAAGGGCCATCCCAGGCTACAACAAGAAGTCAAGTAGTACCTTCGCTGTGAGGGATTCAGAATTGGAAGATTTAATGGCAGAGACTGACCCTGATAAGACAGACTCAGAAGCAATTGAAAGAGGTATCAATATGATCAAACAGAAGATCATTGAGTGCGACATGACTGGAATGGACTACCGATGGGCCTTTAGAAAAGTTAAACAACTGGAAGGTAGAATGATGGACCATTCAATTACTAAGATTGTCGACGGTGAGAAGGAATTAACCGACCCGCGGGAGATGGCAGATGTCTTCACCAAAACATACGCAGACCAATTCAAATTCGAAGACGGTGAACCAACCTTACAAGGAATACCTGATGACAACTCGGTGGAATTTGGAATGCCTGAACTGGAACGACAAATTTCAAAAACAAAGGAGAAGAAGGCACCTGGACCTGACCACATCTGGAACTCGATGTTAAAACAACTTCCAAAAGCTTTCCTCGAGCAACTACTAAGACTATTCAACCTCTCATGGCAACGATCAGCAGTACCCAGGTGCTGGAAAAGTGGAATGGTAATACCCATACTGAAACCTGATAAAGACAAGAAACAAGTCTTATCGTACAGACCGATAGCACTAACCTCGACCGTCTCGAAACTCTTTGAAAGAATGGTCGTAGAACGGATGCACCACCTGTTGAAAGACAGAATGAATCCGAGGCAAGCAGCCTACAAACGAGGACGGGATTCCATTGAAAATCTCTGTATAGTTACAGACAAACTCAAAAGTGCCAAGGCAATGGGAGAAGAAGCGATATTAATCACCTTCGACCTACAAAAAGCCTTCGATGCAGTTCAACCGGTAACTCTTCTAAATAAGATGTCCAAAATAGGACTACCAACGAAATATCTACGGTGGGTTCAAAACTACTTGACTAGCAGGAAGATTTCAACAAGGGTGAATGGAGTGAAGGGAGCATTCCGGAACATTCGAGTAGGGGTGCCACAAGGAAGCGTGCTGGGACCCCAGTTATTCTCTATCTTCATAAATGATTTGATAGATAAACTAGAGATGTACGAACCGACTGTCTTTGCAGATGATGTTGGAATAGTAATAACCGCGGGCACTGTCAGCTGTTTAGAAAACAAGGTTAACAACGCAGTCAAAATATTTGAAAGGTGGGCACTTGACTCACACATCAAAATCAATAAGAACCCTGGCAAGACGGAATACATTCACGTGAGGCCAAGTGGAACACATGACAAGTCCCCAGTAGTAGTATACTCTGAAGAACACACATTTAAATATGTGGTGGCCACGGCAGAACAAATGAGTAACCTTGTGAAGGATGATAACTCAACAACTGTAGCTTCAAAAGAAGAATTCGCCATCACTCACCTGTACGTCGTTCCAAAACATAAGATCAAAGTCAAGCTACCGAATAAACCGGCGGTACTGAAAACAATGAAAATGAGTGCCAGCTTCCCACAACTGAAGAAAGTCCACAACAAGGCAGAAATAGATAAGATGCTGCAAAGAGTGGGACCCGGACTACACGGATTTGCCTATGCGGTTGGACGAAAAGTTCACAAGACGAATACCGTGCGGTATCTGGGTGTACATTACGACGAGAAGTTTACCTTTAAGTCGCAAATTCAAAAGATGATGACAGCTGCTTCCAAGGGTCTAGGCTTGTTGGTTAGGCTCACTAGGATAGGCTGCAGAAAGAGGACACTCATTAGTATACTGGTGACGGTGGTGTTAGCAAGGGTGCTTTATGGTGTTGAAAGCTTTGCTTGGATGTTACCAAAAGAGTGCTTCGAACAACTGGAATTACTGGTAAACAGGGCAGTGAGGCTGGTAACTGGATGTCTGCGGAGCACCAAACTACAGAGACTATACAAAGAAGCCGACACGCCAAGACTGAAGGAACACATCCAGTATAAGATGTGTAGAACTTACGAACGTTTCAAATTAAGTCCGTTCTTACCGACTCGCAAGCTGACGAGAACAGGGAGTTCAGAATTATTTCAAAAATCAAAATGGGGATGGAATGTCTGGATAGACTATGTCTCTGGTGTCCCTGGCCTTGACAATTACCGGAGCATTACCAACCTGGAAGTGAACCCAGAACACTACACTCTCCCTCCATGGAAAAGTACTAGTGCGATGAGATTCACATATTCAAGTAACAAGGAAGAGGCTGAACAGCGAGAAGCTGAACTACCAACTCACGAGATGAAAGTCTACACTGACGGGTCGATAAGACACAAATCCGAGACTTACATGACAGACTCGGCTGCCGCTGTGGTCATAGTAAAAGAAAGCAAGATGCGTCTACTTGGATATAAAATACCAGTAGTGGGTTCCTCTTATAGGACCGAGCAGATTGCAGTAAAACTGGCGTTGGAAAATTTAGTTCATGCAGGCATTGGAACAAGGGCCATATAAACAAAGGTCCCCAATGAACAAAAAGATCTGGAAGTTGGCAATGAAACTGGAGAAGAAGGGAATCCAAGTCAACATGCAGTATGTACCGGCACACAGAAACGTGCGGTACAACGAAGTAGCGGACCAACTGGCGAAATTCGCTGCAGGCCTGAAGGAAGATCCACCTCACGAAGATGTTATTATTAAACAACTGCCGACTCAACTTGACATGGGAACATTGATGACGTTTCACAAGCGGAGAAAACGGGAGAACTGGATCGGACCGGGAGAGGTAAGACACCCTCCGTACATCGAAGCTCTAACACGACCAGGGGAAGTACTGATGTCACGCTTTAGAGTGGGACATTGCAGAACTCTGATAATCAAAGGACTGAACGAGCTGTGCTTTTTCTGTAAACTTGGAAAGGCGACAGCACATCATGTATTATTTATATGCGAACATTGGTGTATAGAAACCTTGAGAGAAAAATACATCAGTCACATGATGAATGACAAGGGAGAGGAAGCATGCCAACTGGAGGACTGCTACTTACCTGCGAATCAGCAGCAGATGACTGGTTTTGTCACAACCTTAGACAGACTGGCACAACTATTAGGACGGTAGTATTATTAAAACATCGACATTTCGAATATCAACATTGAAGGCATCATTGCAACACATCTGAAGTCGTCCAAGTGGACAATTAATTATGTAGTATTAGTTTTAAGTTATCAAAACAAAGAAAGGAGATACGAAGCCTACGGGATTCCCACCCCCAACCCCCAAAACAAAGAAAGTAAGAAAGAAAGAAAGAAAAAGAACAACCGCGCCTAACAGCGCAATCAGCATCACAGACTCACGGGTCGTGATGCACTCAAAAAAAAAAAAAAAAAAAAAAAAGTTTACATGGAAATGGACGGAGGGAGGCCTAAACTACCCACCAAAAACAGCTTGGGGTCGCATAGTTTGGGATGAATATGTGTCGGGGATCCCGGGACTCGACAAACACAGAAGCTCGTATCACTCGGAAATCAATCCAAAGCACTATAAGATGCGATCATGGAAGGTAACTAATGCAATGGAATTCAATTACTGTTTTGGAAAAGAAGAGGCAAAAGACAAAGAAGCCGGTCTACCAATTGAAGACGTGAAGGTGTACACAGATGGGTCTATTAGACATAGGACGAAGACGTACATGACCAAGTCAGGAGCATCTGTGATAATAGTGAAGGGTAAGGAAGTTAGCATGACCGGATTCAGAATACCTGTAGCAGGAAGCTCCTACAGAACTGAACAGATAGCCGTGGAACAAGCGATGAGAATACTCCTGAAAAACAAAAAGGCATCCGAAGGAATACTTCCCACAACAAAGACGCATATTCTAACTGACTCAATGTCGCTAATACAGGCACTTGAGCGAGGACCTGAAGAACAGAAATCTGCTACAAATGCATCAATCTGGAAGTTAGCACTGAAACTGGAACACAGAGGTGTTAATATTAACATGCAGTATGTCCCGGCACATATGGATGTGCTGTATAATGAAATAGCAGACAAGGTGGCAAAACACGCTGCAGGTACGATAAAGAAACCTCCAGATGACAGTGTGGTACTCGAGAGTTTAGTTACTAGACTGGATATGGGAACCCTTATGACTTTTCACAAGAGAAGAAAACGAGAGGAGTGGATTGGAGCCGGCGAACAGAGGCATCCACCTTTTATAGAAGAACTGACGAGACCACAAGAAGTCCTAATGTCCCGCTTCAGAGTTGGACACTGTAAAGGAGAATTAAAGGAGAATCAACGCAGCATGTCCAACTTTGTAGTGGTACTGGACCAAATAGCTGAAATGCTCGGAAGACCTGGAAATCCATAATTTAAAGATGCGGTTCTTAGACCAAATGAGGAAGTAAACTGAACTCTTTAGTAATTGATAAACAAAGAAAACAAAGAAGATACGAAGCCTACGGGAACCCCCCATCCCATCCCCAATCCCCACAAAAAGAAAGTTTACAGAAGAAAGAAAGAACAACCGCGCCTAACAGCGCAAACAGCAAAGCAGGTCGAAGGAACCTGCTGTGCACACAAAAAAAAGGCCCCATTTTATTTACTGGTACAGCGACAAATGTAAAGCTGGGTAGACGACGAATTATTCTTTGTGCACGGAGACAAGGGATCCATGAGAACAAAGGATCAAGAAAAGAAGTGCACATTCCCCATCCCAAACCTAGAAACATGAGAACTCATTAAATTGAAGGGTCATGTCTTTTCAAGTCGAAAAATGCTTAAATGCTGAAGAAGACTGTCGTCCCCAGCTCGCGGGTTTTCCCTGTCGCTGTATGTCGAGACAACGATCAGAGTCAGTAGAAAGATTGTACTAATTAACAGTATAATGAAAAAGGACAAAGAGAGTAGTTTCCATTTTATCTTCCCGAAAAAAAAAAAAAAAAAAAAAAAAAAAAAAAAAATGGAAGTGGCATTGTGCCGATTGGAATTATTATAAAATATTGTTGGAAAGGGCAGCGCCCAAATTAGAAAGAATTAAGAATGTGCAATTAAGAAACTTGCTAATAGGATCAACAACGAGATTCTGAGAGCAGCGAGAAGGGCCATCCCAGGCTACAACAAGAAGTCAAGTAGTACCTTCGCTGTGAGGGATTCAGAATTGGAAGATTTAATGGCAGAGACTGACCCTGATAAGACAGACTCAGAAGCAATTGAAAGAGGTATCAATATGATCAAACAGAAGATCATTGAGTGCGACATGACTGGAATGGACTACCGATGGGCCTTTAGAAAAGTTAAACAACTGGAAGGTAGAATGATGGACCATTCAATTACTAAGATTGTCGACGGTGAGAAGGAATTAACCGACCCGCGGGAGATGGCAGATGTCTTCACCAAAACATACGCAGACCAATTCAAATTCGAAGACGGTGAACCAACCTTGCAAGGAATACCTGATGATAACTCGGTGGAATTTGGAATGCCTGAACTGGAACGACAAATTTCAAAAACAAAAGAGAAGAAGGCACCTGGACCTGACCACATCTGGAACTCGATGTTAAAACAACTTCCAAAAGCTTTCCTCGAGCAACTACTAAGACTATTCAACCTCTCATGGCAACGATCAGCAGTACCCAGGTGCTGGAAAAGTGGAATGGTAATACCCATACTGAAACCTGATAAAGACAAGAAACAAGTCTTATCGTACAGACCGATAGCACTAACCTCGACCGTCTCGAAACTCTTTGAAAGAATGGTCGTGGAACGGATGCACCACCTGTTGAAAGACAGAATGAATCCGAGGCAAGCAGCCTACAAACGAGGACGGGATTCCATTGAAAATCTCTGTATAGTTACAGACAAACTCAAAAGTGCCAAGGCAATGGGAGAAGAAGCGATATTAATCACCTTCGACCTACAAAAAGCCTTCGATGCAGTTCAACCGGTAACTCTTCTAAATAAGATGTCCAAAATAGGACTACCAACGAAATATCTACGGTGGGTTCAAAACTACTTGACTAGTAGGAAGATTTCAACAAGGGTGAATGGAGTGAAGGGAGCATTCCGGAACATTCGAGTAGGGGTGCCACAAGGAAGCGTGCTGGGACCCCAGTTATTCTCTATCTTCATAAACGATTTGATAGATAAACTAGAGAGTACGAACCGACTGTCTTTGCAGATGATGTTGGAATAGTAATAACCGCGGGCACTGTCAGCTGTTTAGAAAACAAGGTTAACAACGCAGTCAAAATATTTGAAAGGTGGGCACTTGACTCACACATCAAAATCAATAAGAACCCTGGCAAGACGGAATACATTCACGTGAGGCCAAGTGGAACTCATGACAAGTCCCCAGTAGTAGTATACTCTGAAGAACACACATTTAAATATGTGGTGGCCACGGCAGAACAAATGAGTAACCTTGTGAAGGATGATAACTCAACAACTGTAGTTTCAAAAGAAGAATTCGCCATCACTCACCTGTATGTCGTTCCAAAACATAAGATCAAAGTCAAGCTACCGAACAAACCGGCGGTACTGAAAACAATGAAGATGAGCGCCAGCTTCTCACAACTGAAGAAAGTCCACAACAAGGCAGAAATAGATAAGATGCTGGAAAGAGTGGGACCCGGACTACACGGATTTGCCTATGCGGTTGGACGAAAAGTTCACAAGACGAATACCGTGCGGTATCTAGGCGTACATTATGACGAGAAGTTAACCTTTAAGTCGCAAATTCAAAAGATGATGGCAGCTGCTTCCAAGGGTCTAGGCTTGTTGGTTAGACTCACTAGGATAGGCTGCAGAAAGAGGACACTCATCAGTATACTGGTGACGGTGGTGTTAGCAAGGGTGCTTTATGGTGTTGAAAGCTTTGCTTGGATGCTACCAAAGGAGTGCTTCGAATAACTGGAATTACTGGTAAACAGGGCAGTGAGGCTGGTAACTGGATGCCTGCGGAGCACCAAACTACAGAGACTTTACAAAGAAGCCGACACGCCAAGACTGAAGGAACACATCCAGTATAAGATGTGCAGAACCTATGAACGTTTCAAATTAAGTCCGTTCTTACCGACTCGCAAGCTGACGAGAACAGGGAGTTCAGAATTATTTCAAAAATCAAAATGGGGATGGAATGTCTGGATAGACTATGTCTCTGGTATCCCTGGCCTTGACAATTACCGGAGCATTACCAACCTGGAAGTGAACCCAGAACACTACACTCTCCCTCCATGGAAAAGTACTAGTGCGATGAGATTCACATATTCAAGTAACAAGGAAGAGGCTGAACAGCGAGAAACTGAACTACCAGCCCACGAGATGAAAGTCTACACTGACGGGTCGATAAGACACAAACCCAACACGTACATGACAGACGCGGCTGCCGCTGTGGTCATGGTTAACGAAAGCAAGATGCGTCTACTTGGATATAAAATACCAGTAGCGGGTTCCTCTTATAGGACCGAGCAGATTGCAGTGAAACTGGTGTTGGAAAATTTAGTTCAGGTGGCGGAGGATGAACATGAATCTCTAACAACAACGACGCACCTGTTGACTGATTCGATGTCAGTCATGCAGGCATTGGAACAAGGGCCATATAAACAAAGGTCCCCAATGAACAAAAAGATCTGGAAGTTGGCAATAAAACTGGAGAAGAAGGGAATCCAAGTCAACATGCAGTATGTACCGGCACACAGAAACGTGCGGTACAACGAAGTAGCGGACCAACTGGCGAAATTCGCTGCAGGCCTGAAGGAAGATCCACCTCACGAAGATGTTATTATTAAACAACTGCCCACTCAACTTGACATGGGAACATTGATGACGTTTCACAAGCGGAGAAAACGGGAGAACTGGATCGGACCGGGAGAGGTAAGACACCCTCCGTACATCGAAGCTCTAACACGACCAGAGGAAGTACTGATGTCACGCTTTAGAGTGGGACATTGCAGATCTCTGATAATCAAAGGACTGAACGAGCTGTGCTTTTTCTGTAAACTTGGAAAGGCGACAGCACATCATGTATTATTTATATGCGAACATTGGTGTATAGAAACCTTGAGAGAAAAATACATCAGTCACATGATGAATGACAAGGGAGAGGAAGCATGCCAACTGGAGGACTGCTACTTACCTGCGAATCAGCAGCAGATGACTGGTTTTGTCACAACCTTAGACAGACTGGCACAACTATTAGGACGGTAGTATTATTAAAACATCGACATTTCGAATATCAACATTGAAGGCATCATTGCAACACATCTGAAGTCGTCCAAGTGGACAATTAATTATGTAGTATTAGTTTTAAGTTATCAAAACAAAGAAAGGAGATACAAAGCCTACGGGATTCCCACCCCCAACCCCCAAAACAAAGAAAGTAAGAAAGAAAGAAAGAAAAAGAACAGCCGCGCCTAACAGCGCAAACAGCATCACAGACTCACGGGTCGTGGTGCACTCAAAAAAAAAAAAAAAGAGTCGCCTGGCCATCCCAGGCTAAAAAAAATAAAATGGCTGGTAAGAAAGCAATGCGTCCGCAAGATAGAAGGGCAGCGGAAAGGAGAGAAAGAGAAAGGAAAGAGGCGAAGATGATGAGGGAACAAGCCAGAAATGAGATCCGGGAAGAAGAAGAGGGGTCTCAGCAGGAGATAGAGTCCCAGCAACAGGAAGAAATGAGATGGACTCCCCAGAAGTGCCAGAAGGAATCTCAGTAGAGGTGACCGCAGTAGGACCTCCAGCAGCATTTCAAGCAAGCCCTCAAAACAAGGAGGCAATTCAAACAAAGACAAGCCCTCAAAACAAAGAGGCAATTCAAATAAGCCCTCAAAACATAGAGGCACAAGGAAGTGTTTTAAAAACGAAACAAAGCCCTCCGTCAAATGAGGCACCCCAATCAAGCCCTCAAATCAAAGAGGCACAAAGAAGATCAACGGTGATCTTGAATGGACCACCACCGAAACTCAACAAGGAGCATTTTAATTGCAAAATTCTCCAGCCAACTGATGACCTCAACAGCAAAACCAATGGAATTATACTTTCATTGGCTAAACAAGGAAGAAGCCTGGACGAACAATACTTCGAAAAGGCCAGCAAAACAAAGCAACTGACGATGGTGTTCACACGGCCACCTCCAAAACGTGCCCTAAAACACGCAACTGACTGCAGTCAGATACAAACGCCGGTCCAATTTGATGGGCAAATAAGAATAAGATCATGGTGGTTTGTGACTTTTACCGGAGCAACCTACACCCCAACACTAATAGTGGCAACAAACATAAAGCCACCGATCACTCACGAACTCATCGCGTGGGCTACAACAAAGGAGCTAGGAGAGATGCTATCAGAAACCCAGCATCGCTTACTGCAAAAATCAAGGCAGTGGTGGGTGATCAGGGACGGGTCGACACAAGGACATTCCGGATAGTTGGAAAGGGGGGTTTTAGTGAAGTCACAGTCCTACCAAATGATGAAAAGGCAGCAATCGCACTGATGCACAACTCAGGGAGTAACAAAGTTTACTTCAGGATAAAATCGATAGAGGGCCTGACCAAGCATGTCTATGAAACAGTATGGCTTGACAGGAAAACTTCGAATGAGGAAGCCATGGGAGTCCTGAAGGCACAACAAGACATGTGCATGGGGCTGACTACCAACTATGGGAAGATAGGGATAAGGGTGAGTGCCTCTGCAAACGTAGAGAAAGTACGGAAGGGTGCCGGAAAATTCGCTGCGCAAGTCTACGGTGCTGGACTGTACCGTATCAGTGGTGCACAGTACAGGTGGTCGAACCGGCTCCAGGGAATGCTCATGGAAGCGGGATTAAATTTATTCGCATGGAGAAAGGCGACTTCTTGGTCGCCCTCGATAAAAGTCCGAAAAGCCAGTTCTTACAATGTGGTGAGACCCTGATGTCTATTGAGAAAATGGAGCTGCCAGAAGACCAAAAACAACCAAAACCAGCCGTACAAAAGTATCGAGATGCGAAAATATCTTATGCGGAAGCAACTAAAAAGACACTGCAAGGAAACAAGCAGCCCCAAAAACAAGAAAATAAACTGCCCCCATCGCAGGGAAAAACGCAAGAACTGAAGAAAGTAGAAGATGGTCTCAAGACTATGAAGGAAAGAACTGACGAGACGCTAGCAAAATTACAAACTGAGGTAGCTGACTTGCAAACTAGATTGGATGAAACGATGTCAAAAATGACGCAGATAATTGAAGGACTGACCAATGCGACAAAGAAAAATGAAGAAATGATTGTTAAAAATTATCAACAAATGTTGAATGCAATATCTCAAATTGCAACCGCCGTCAACAAGATAGAAGCCAAGGTAGGGCTAAGCGGAACTACCCACCAAGTAACAGCAAACCAAAACCACTGTCAAAATGATTGAGATTTGGTCCAATAACATAAGATCGATACTACAAAATGAAAACTTCTTCCAATTAAATCGATCGTTAAGAGAGCACAAGCCAGAAATTGTTCTACTACAAGAAACATGGCTCAATTACGGAAAATTTCTGAATATAGATGGTTATATTATAATTCGAAGAGACAGCCTTCTGAAGGTAGGATACCGAGGTCTGGCCATACTTGTCAGAATGGATATTAAAAATTATGTGACAAAACTCCCCGACATCTCATACGACCAAACTGAGATACTATCTGTAGAATTGCGATCAACACCGCCATTAAAAATACACAATGTATATCACCCGCCTAACGTAACGGCAAACACATGGAAGTTACCAACAGAGCCAGGAACACTGGTAGCAGGCGATATCAACGGACATCATGAGATCTGGTCAAAAGGAAAGACGAATTCAGCAGGAACAAGCTTCTATAATTGGTCATTAGAAGCTGCCATGGAAGTATTAAACGAGCCCTAGCAGATAACGAGACCATTGGGCTCATCCTCCCCAGATATTATTGCTCTGGATAATTCAATGATGGCAAACATAGGACTGCTAAATGGATGGAGTAGCGACCATCTTCCAATAAGTGTAAAGATTGAAAACATACACTTGACGAAAACCAAACCACAATCGAACGAGATGTGGCAATGGAAATGGAAGTGTGCAAAGTAGCATGCATACTCGGAGGTTTTAACGACGGCGGCAACGAAGTTAAAGAATATTGAAACAGTGCAACAAGGATCTCTGTAGAAATTCTGAAGGCTGCCAAACAAACCATACCGGGCTATAAGAAAAGGACGCAAACCACCTTCTCAGTGAGGGATCCAGAAATAGAAAGACTGCTTGATGAACCCAACCAGGACAAAGTTGACAAGGATGCCATTGCGGAAGGCATCAGAAAAATTAAAAGAAACATCTTCGAATGTGACATGACTGGGATGGACTACCAATGGGCTTTCAGAAAAGTAAAGCAACTTGAAGGGGGCATTGTTGATAATAACATTAGCGAATTAGAACATGAAGGCAGTACAACAACTGATCCAAAAGAAATGGCAGACATATTTACCACGGCATACGCGACACAATTCAATCTGGTAGACGACGAAGTGCCCTCCTTGGTATTTGAGAACAAACCAGGGGACGAAGGCAATGAAGAATTCACAATGAGAGAACTAAAGCGACAGCACAAGAAATTAAAAGACAAGAAAGCACCCAGGCCGCATGGGGTGTGGAACACTAAGTTAAAGAAACTCCCAGAAACATTTATGGTGCAACTCTTACGGCTGTTCAACATGACTTGGGAAAAGCCGCAAACCCGCAAACCCGCAAACCCGCAAACCCGCAAACCCGCAAACCCGCAAACCCGCAAACCCGCAAACCCGCAAACCCGCAAACCCGCAAACCCGCAAACCCGCAAACCTGCAAACCCGCAAACACGCAAACCCGCAAACTCGGAAACCCGCAAACCCGCAAACCCGCAAACCCGCAAACCCGCAAACCCGCAAACCCGCAAACTCGCAAACCCGCAAACCCGCAAACCCGCAAACCCGCAAACCCGCAAACCCGCAAACCCGCAAACCCGCAAACCCGCAAACCCGCAAACCCGCAAACCCGCAAACCCGCAAACCCGCAAACCCGCAAACCCGCAAACCCGCAAACCCGCAAACCCGCAAACCCGCAAACCCGCAAACCCGCAAACCCGCAAACCCGCAAACCCGCAAACCCGCAAACCCGCAAACCCGCAAACCCGCAAACCCGCAAACCCGCAAACCCGCAAACCCGCAAACCCGCAAACCCGCAAACCCGCAAACCCGCAAACCCGCAAACCCGCAAACCCGCAAACCCGCAAACCCGCAAACCCGCAAACCCGCAAACCCGCAAACCCGCAAACCCGCAAACCCGCAAACCCGCAAACCCGCAAACCCGCAAACCCGCAAACCCGCAAACCCG
Organism: Flectonema sp. DT1601; assembly: GCA_964019425.1. NCBI lineage: Eukaryota > Euglenozoa > Diplonemea > Diplonemida > Diplonemidae > Flectonema > Flectonema sp. DT1601. Next base: position 8,618 of record OZ025854.1, on the reverse strand, counting down.
CAAACCCGCAAACCCGCAAACCCGCAAACCCGCAAACCCGCAAACCCGCAAACCCGCAAACCCGCAAACCCGCAAACCCGCAAACCCGCAAACCCGCAAACCCGCAAACCCGCAAACCCGCAAACCCGCAAACCCGCAAACCCGCAAACCCGCAAACCCGCAAACCCGCAAACCCGCAAACCCGCAAACCCGCAAACCCGCAAACCCGCAAACCCGCAAACCCGCAAACCCGCAAACCCGCAAACCCGCAAACCCGCAAACCCGCAAACCCGCAAACCCGCAAACCCGCAAACCCGCAAACCCGCAAACCCGCAAACCCGCAAACCCGCAAACCCGCAAACCCGCAAACCCGCAAACCCGCAAACCCGCAAACCCGCAAACCCGCAAACCCGCAAACCCGCAAACCCGCAAACCCGCAAACCCGCAAACCCGCAAACCCGCAAACCCGCAAACCCGCAAACCCGCAAACCCGCAAACCCGCAAACCCGCAAACCCGCAAACCCGCAAACCCGCAAACCCGCAAACCCGCAAACCCGCAAACCCGCAAACCCGCAAACCCGCAAACCCGCAAACCCGCAAACCCGCAAACCCGCAAACCCGCAAACCCGCAAACCCGCAAACCCGCAAACCCGCAAACCCGCAAACCCGCAAACCCGCAAACCCGCAAACCCGCAAACCCGCAAACCCGCAAACCCGCAAACCCGCAAACCCGCAAACCCGCAAACCCGCAAACCCGCAAACCCGCAAACCCGCAAACCCGCAAACCCGCAAACCCGCAAACCCGCAAACCCGCAAACCCGCAAACCCGCAAACCCGCAAACCCGCAAACCCGCAAACCCGCAAACCCGCAAACCCGCAAACCCGCAAACCCGCAAACCCGCAAACCCGCAAACCCGCAAACCCGCAAACCCGCAAACCCGCAAACCCGCAAACCCGCAAACCCGCAAACCCGCAAACCCGCAAACCCGCAAACCCGCAAACCCGCAAACCCGCAAACCCGCAAACCCGCAAACCCGCAAACCCGCAAACCCGCAAACCCGCAAACCCGCAAACCCGCAAACCCGCAAACCCGCAAACCCGCAAACCCGCAAACCCGCAAACCCGCAAACCCGCAAACCCGCAAACCCGCAAACCCGCAAACCCGCAAACCCGCAAACCCGCAAACCCGCAAACCCGCAAACCCGCAAACCCGCAAACCCGCAAACCCGCAAACCCGCAAACCCGCAAACCCGCAAACCCGCAAACCCGCAAACCCGCAAACCCGCAAACCCGCAAACCCGCAAACCCGCAAACCCGCAAACCCGCAAACCCGCAAACCCGCAAACCCGCAAACCCGCAAACCCGCAAACCCGCAAACCCGCAAACCCGCAAACCCGCAAACCCGCAAACCCGCAAACCCGCAAACCCGCAAACCCGCAAACCCGCAAACCCGCAAACCCGCAAACCCGCAAACCCGCAAACCCGCAAACCCGCAAACCCGCAAACCCGCAAACCCGCAAACCCGCAAACCCGCAAACCCGCAAACCCGCAAACCCGCAAACCCGCAAACCCGCAAACCCGCAAACCCGCAAACCCGCAAACCCGCAAACCCGCAAACCCGCAAACCCGCAAACCCGCAAACCCGCAAACCCGCAAACCCGCAAACCCGCAAACCCGCAAACCCGCAAACCCGCAAACCCGCAAACCCGCAAACCCGCAAACCCGCAAACCCGCAAACCCGCAAACCCGCAAACCCGCAAACCCGCAAACCCGCAAACCCGCAAACCCGCAAACCCGCAAACCCGCAAACCCGCAAACCCGCAAACCCGCAAACCCGCAAACCCGCAAACCCGCAAACCCGCAAACCCGCAAACCCGCAAACCCGCAAACCCGCAAACCCGCAAACCCGCAAACCCGCAAACCCGCAAACCCGCAAACCCGCAAACCCGCAAACCCGCAAACCCGCAAACCCGCAAACCCGCAAACCCGCAAACCCGCAAACCCGCAAACCCGCAAACCCGCAAACCCGCAAACCCGCAAACCCGCAAACCCGCAAACCCGCAAACCCGCAAACCCGCAAACCCGCAAACCCGCAAACCCGCAAACCCGCAAACCCGCAAACCCGCAAACCCGCAAACCCGCAAACCCGCAAACCCGCAAACCCGCAAACCCGCAAACCCGCAAACCCGCAAACCCGCAAACCCGCAAACCCGCAAACCCGCAAACCCGCAAACCCGCAAACCCGCAAACCCGCAAACCCGCAAACCCGCAAACCCGCAAACCCGCAAACCCGCAAACCCGCAAACCCGCAAACCCGCAAACCCGCAAACCCGCAAACCCGCAAACCCGCAAACCCGCAAACCCGCAAACCCGCAAACCCGCAAACCCGCAAACCCGCAAACCCGCAAACCCGCAAACCCGCAAACCCGCAAACCCGCAAACCCGCAAACCCGCAAACCCGCAAACCCGCAAACCCGCAAACCCGCAAACCCGCAAACCCGCAAACCCGCAAACCCGCAAACCCGCAAACCCGCAAACCCGCAAACCCGCAAACCCGCAAACCCGCAAACCCGCAAACCCGCAAACCCGCAAACCCGCAAACCCGCAAACCCGCAAACCCGCAAACCCGCAAACCCGCAAACCCGCAAACCCGCAAACCCGCAAACCCGCAAACCCGCAAACCCGCAAACCCGCAAACCCGCAAACCCGCAAACCCGCAAACCCGCAAACCCGCAAACCCGCAAACCCGCAAACCCGCAAACCCGCAAACCCGCAAACCCGCAAACCCGCAAACCCGCAAACCCGCAAACCCGCAAACCCGCAAACCCGCAAACCCGCAAACCCGCAAACCCGCAAACCCGCAAACCCGCAAACCCGCAAACCCGCAAACCCGCAAACCCGCAAACCCGCAAACCCGCAAACCCGCAAACCCGCAAACCCGCAAACCCGCAAACCCGCAAACCCGCAAACCCGCAAACCCGCAAACCCGCAAACCCGCAAACCCGCAAACCCGCAAACCCGCAAACCCGCAAACCCGCAAACCCGCAAACCCGCAAACCCGCAAACCCGCAAACCCGCAAACCCGCAAACCCGCAAACCCGCAAACCCGCAAACCCGCAAACCCGCAAACCCGCAAACCCGCAAACCCGCAAACCCGCAAACCCGCAAACCCGCAAACCCGCAAACCCGCAAACCCGCAAACCCGCAAACCCGCAAACCCGCAAACCCGCAAACCCGCAAACCCGCAAACCCGCAAACCCGCAAACCCGCAAACCCGCAAACCCGCAAACCCGCAAACCCGCAAACCCGCAAACCCGCAAACCCGCAAACCCGCAAACCCGCAAACCCGCAAACCCGCAAACCCGCAAACCCGCAAACCCGCAAACCCGCAAACCCGCAAACCCGCAAACCCGCAAACCCGCAAACCCGCAAACCCGCAAACCCGCAAACCCGCAAACCCGCAAACCCGCAAACCCGCAAACCCGCAAACCCGCAAACCCGCAAACCCGCAAACCCGCAAACCCGCAAACCCGCAAACCCGCAAACCCGCAAACCCGCAAACCCGCAAACCCGCAAACCCGCAAACCCGCAAACCCGCAAACCCGCAAACCCGCAAACCCGCAAACCCGCAAACCCGCAAACCCGCAAACCCGCAAACCCGCAAACCCGCAAACCCGCAAACCCGCAAACCCGCAAACCCGCAAACCCGCAAACCCGCAAACCCGCAAACCCGCAAACCCGCAAACCCGCAAACCCGCAAACCCGCAAACCCGCAAACCCGCAAACCCGCAAACCCGCAAACCCGCAAACCCGCAAACCCGCAAACCCGCAAACCCGCAAACCCGCAAACCCGCAAACCCGCAAACCCGCAAACCCGCAAACCCGCAAACCCGCAAACCCGCAAACCCGCAAACCCGCAAACCCGCAAACCCGCAAACCCGCAAACCCGCAAACCCGCAAACCCGCAAACCCGCAAACCCGCAAACCCGCAAACCCGCAAACCCGCAAACCCGCAAACCCGCAAACCCGCAAACCCGCAAACCCGCAAACCCGCAAACCCGCAAACCCGCAAACCCGCAAACCCGCAAACCCGCAAACCCGCAAACCCGCAAACCCGCAAACCCGCAAACCCGCAAACCCGCAAACCCGCAAACCCGCAAACCCGCAAACCCGCAAACCCGCAAACCCGCAAACCCGCAAACCCGCAAACCCGCAAACCCGCAAACCCGCAAACCCGCAAACCCGCAAACCCGCAAACCCGCAAACCCGCAAACCCGCAAACCCGCAAACCCGCAAACCCGCAAACCCGCAAACCCGCAAACCCGCAAACCCGCAAACCCGCAAACCCGCAAACCCGCAAACCCGCAAACCCGCAAACCCGCAAACCCGCAAACCCGCAAACCCGCAAACCCGCAAACCCGCAAACCCGCAAACCCGCAAACCCGCAAACCCGCAAACCCGCAAACCCGCAAACCCGCAAACCCGCAAACCCGCAAACCCGCAAACCCGCAAACCCGCAAACCCGCAAACCCGCAAACCCGCAAACCCGCAAACCCGCAAACCCGCAAACCCGCAAACCCGCAAACCCGCAAACCCGCAAACCCGCAAACCCGCAAACCCGCAAACCCGCAAACCCGCAAACCCGCAAACCCGCAAACCCGCAAACCCGCAAACCCGCAAACCCGCAAACCCGCAAACCCGCAAACCCGCAAACCCGCAAACCCGCAAACCCGCAAACCCGCAAACCCGCAAACCCGCAAACCCGCAAACCCGCAAACCCGCAAACCCGCAAACCCGCAAACCCGCAAACCCGCAAACCCGCAAACCCGCAAACCCGCAAACCCGCAAACCCGCAAACCCGCAAACCCGCAAACCCGCAAACCCGCAAACCCGCAAACCCGCAAACCCGCAAACCCGCAAACCCGCAAACCCGCAAACCCGCAAACCCGCAAACCCGCAAACCCGCAAACCCGCAAACCCGCAAACCCGCAAACCCGCAAACCCGCAAACCCGCAAACCCGCAAACCCGCAAACCCGCAAACCCGCAAACCCGCAAACCCGCAAACCCGCAAACCCGCAAACCCGCAAACCCGCAAACCCGCAAACCCGCAAACCCGCAAACCCGCAAACCCGCAAACCCGCAAACCCGCAAACCCGCAAACCCGCAAACCCGCAAACCCGCAAACCCGCAAACCCGCAAACCCGCAAACCCGCAAACCCGCAAACCCGCAAACCCGCAAACCCGCAAACCCGCAAACCCGCAAACCCGCAAACCCGCAAACCCGCAAACCCGCAAACCCGCAAACCCGCAAACCCGCAAACCCGCAAACCCGCAAACCCGCAAACCCGCAAACCCGCAAACCCGCAAACCCGCAAACCCGCAAACCCGCAAACCCGCAAACCCGCAAACCCGCAAACCCGCAAACCCGCAAACCCGCAAACCCGCAAACCCGCAAACCCGCAAACCCGCAAACCCGCAAACCCGCAAACCCGCAAACCCGCAAACCCGCAAACCCGCAAACCCGCAAACCCGCAAACCCGCAAACCCGCAAACCCGCAAACCCGCAAACCCGCAAACCCGCAAACCCGCAAACCCGCAAACCCGCAAACCCGCAAACCCGCAAACCCGCAAACCCGCAAACCCGCAAACCCGCAAACCCGCAAACCCGCAAACCCGCAAACCCGCAAACCCGCAAACCCGCAAACCCGCAAACCCGCAAACCCGCAAACCCGCAAACCCGCAAACCCGCAAACCCGCAAACCCGCAAACCCGCAAACCCGCAAACCCGCAAACCCGCAAACCCGCAAACCCGCAAACCCGCAAACCCGCAAACCCGCAAACCCGCAAACCCGCAAACCCGCAAACCCGCAAACCCGCAAACCCGCAAACCCGCAAACCCGCAAACCCGCAAACCCGCAAACCCGCAAACCCGCAAACCCGCAAACCCGCAAACCCGCAAACCCGCAAACCCGCAAACCCGCAAACCCGCAAACCCGCAAACCCGCAAACCCGCAAACCCGCAAACCCGCAAACCCGCAAACCCGCAAACCCGCAAACCCGCAAACCCGCAAACCCGCAAACCCGCAAACCCGCAAACCCGCAAACCCGCAAACCCGCAAACCCGCAAACCCGCAAACCCGCAAACCCGCAAACCCGCAAACCCGCAAACCCGCAAACCCGCAAACCCGAAACCCGCAAACCCGCAAACCCGCAAACCCGCAAACCCGCAAACCCGCAAACCCGCAAACCCGCAAACCCGCAAACCCGCAAACCCGCAAACCCGCAAACCCGCAAACCCGCAAACCCGCAAACCCGCAAACCCGCAAACCCGCAAACCCGCAAACCCGCAAACCCGCAAACCCGCAAACCCGCAAACCCGCAAACCCGCAAACCCGCAAACCCGCAAACCCGCAAACCCGCAAACCCGCAAACCCGCAAACCCGCAAACCCGCAAACCCGCAAACCCGCAAACCCGCAAACCCGCAAACCCGCAAACCCGCAAACCCGCAAACCCGCAAACCCGCAAACCCGCAAACCCGCAAACCCGCAAACCCGCAAACCCGCAAACCCGCAAACCCGCAAACCCGCAAACCCGCAAACCCGCAAACCCGCAAACCCGCAAACCCGCAAACCCGCAAACCCGCAAACCCGCAAACCCGCAAACCCGCAAACCCGCAAACCCGCAAACCCGCAAACCCGCAAACCCGCAAACCCGCAAACCCGCAAACCCGCAAACCCGCAAACCCGCAAACCCGCAAACCCGCAAACCCGCAAACCCGCAAACCCGCAAACCCGCAAACCCGCAAACCCGCAAACCCGCAAACCCGCAAACCCGCAAACCCGCAAACCCGCAAACCCGCAAACCCGCAAACCCGCAAACCCGCAAACCCGCAAACCCGCAAACCCGCAAACCCGCAAACCCGCAAACCCGCAAACCCGCAAACCCGCAAACCCGCAAACCCGCAAACCCGCAAACCCGCAAACCCGCAAACCCGCAAACCCGCAAACCCGCAAACCCGCAAACCCGCAAACCCGCAAACCCGCAAACCCGCAAACCCGCAAACCCGCAAACCCGCAAACCCGCAAACCCGCAAACCCGCAAACCCGCAAACCCGCAAACCCGCAAACCCGCAAACCCGCAAACCCGCAAACCCGCAAACCCGCAAACCCGCAAACCCGCAAACCCGCAAACCCGCAAACCCGCAAACCCGCAAACCCGCAAACCCGCAAACCCGCAAACCCGCAAACCCGCAAACCCGCAAACCCGCAAACCCGCAAACCCGCAAACCCGCAAACCCGCAAACCCGCAAACCCGCAAACCCGCAAACCCGCAAACCCGCAAACCCGCAAACCCGCAAACCCGCAAACCCGCAAACCCGCAAACCCGCAAACCCGCAAACCCGCAAACCCGCAAACCCGCAAACCCGCAAACCCGCAAACCCGCAAACCCGCAAACCCGCAAACCCGCAAACCCGCAAACCCGCAAACCCGCAAACCCGCAAACCCGCAAACCCGCAAACCCGCAAACCCGCAAACCCGCAAACCCGCAAACCCGCAAACCCGCAAACCCGCAAACCCGCAAACCCGCAAACCCGCAAACCCGCAAACCCGCAAACCCGCAAACCCGCAAACCCGCAAACCCGCAAACCCGCAAACCCGCAAACCCGCAAACCCGCAAACCCGCAAACCCGCAAACCCGCAAACCCGCAAACCCGCAAACCCGCAAACCCGCAAACCCGCAAACCCGCAAACCCGCAAACCCGCAAACCCGCAAACCCGCAAACCCGCAAACCCGCAAACCCGCAAACCCGCAAACCCGCAAACCCGCAAACCCGCAAACCCGCAAACCCGCAAACCCGCAAACCCGCAAACCCGCAAACCCGCAAACCCGCAAACCCGCAAACCCGCAAACCCGCAAACCCGCAAACCCGCAAACCCGCAAACCCGCAAACCCGCAAACCCGCAAACCCGCAAACCCGCAAACCCGCAAACCCGCAAACCCGCAAACCCGCAAACCCGCAAACCCGCAAACCCGCAAACCCGCAAACCCGCAAACCCGCAAACCCGCAAACCCGCAAACCCGCAAACCCGCAAACCCGCAAACCCGCAAACCCGCAAACCCGCAAACCCGCAAACCCGCAAACCCGCAAACCCGCAAACCCGCAAACCCGCAAACCCGCAAACCCGCAAACCCGCAAACCCGCAAACCCGCAAACCCGCAAACCCGCAAACCCGCAAACCCGCAAACCCGCAAACCCGCAAACCCGCAAACCCGCAAACCCGCAAACCCGCAAACCCGCAAACCCGCAAACCCGCAAACCCGCAAACCCGCAAACCCGCAAACCCGCAAACCCGCAAACCCGCAAACCCGCAAACCCGCAAACCCGCAAACCCGCAAACCCGCAAACCCGCAAACCCGCAAACCCGCAAACCCGCAAACCCGCAAACCCGCAAACCCGCAAACCCGCAAACCCGCAAACCCGCAAACCCGCAAACCCGCAAACCCGCAAACCCGCAAACCCGCAAACCCGCAAACCCGCAAACCCGCAAACCCGCAAACCCGCAAACCCGCAAACCCGCAAACCCGCAAACCCGCAAACCCGCAAACCCGCAAACCCGCAAACCCGCAAACCCGCAA